>VXBJ01004007.1:139841-171879 GCA_013400055.1 Nycticryphes semicollaris | reverse complement strand
GCCATTTGTTGGAGAAAAATACCTGGCTGAATAGTACTCATTAGCATTTTGTAGCACCTTGTCATCTTACTGAGTTTGGCTTTACAATTACAATTTATAAACTCATTCTGTGCTAGTTATGTCATCTTTCCTCACATGCCTTAGTGAGTTACGTTTTTAAAGGGACTGTGCACTCATGGCGGGATTCAGTTAAAGTATTTCTACAAAACTGAAATTTGGGCATGACGGTGCAGAGCAAATTGAGAGTTTTCACATCTTTGCGAGAGGAAGCGCTGCAATCTGTCTCGGGGATTGAGAAATGTCAGGCAAGGTCCTTACCTGCTTTGCAGATGTTTTTGTAACACTCCTGTGCCTGGTGCTCCAGATTCTTACTGGGCGAAGGAGGTGCCAGTTAGTCTGCTTTGCTACATGTTCAGTTCCCAAACTCCTCTCTGGAATTCCAAAACTCATCTTTGAACTTGCAATTAGCTGCTACTTGGAGACATTTTAAGTGATTGGATGCTGAGGGCAATGTTGGGGTAATAAGGCGTCTCTGAATTCTCATTAGGCCTCAAACAAGGAAGTGATGGAAGGAAACAATGTTGAGAGGAACAGAATGAGAGAAGTAGCAGTAGCTCAGTATGAACAAGTGAACAGAAATCAGAATTGAAGTTAGTTCAGGTTGGACTGATAGGTTAAAAAGCAGTACAGTAACAGGGAAAATCATAAGACCTTAATTATATTTTTCTATCTTACATTTGAGTCAAAACTAGATCCAGGGGCATGAGCCAACCATGCAGCATTCCCTCTAATCTTAAATGGCTAGGCTACTAATAAGAACAAAGACAATTTCTGTGGTTTTATGACAAAATGAGTGTTCCGAGAAGATGCAATGGCTGACATTCCTCTGTTTTCTGAACTGTGCATTAATTTCCTCCCCAGGAAAAACATGGACGTTGTGTCTTCGGGTCCAGGCGAAGCAGGCCGTTCTTGAAAAATTTTGGCCTGAGCCGAGTAATCAAGCCTTCCTTGCTCATGCTGTCATGCAATTTGAGGATGGTCCAGCTGATAGCAGAGCCCTGGCTGGGAGCACAGAAAATGCATCCAAACAGACAATTGCTTTCAGAGGTTTTACATCCATAATTACACGGTTGATATTTCTGAATTGAAGGCTTGTCTAGGCTGGCTTCTGTTTCAGCTCAATATTTACTTTTAGCAGGGAAGTGGAATGGGCATGCAGCCTACACTCCTTCCCTGACTCCATGTCCTGGGAGGGGTATTAAGAAATCTTTTGCAAAATCTTCTTTTTTTAGAAGGGGAGGGGGGCAGACTCCCTGAGCCAGATTGATATACCCAAAGTGAGGAAGACCTATATAGAGCATTCAAAAAGCTCTGGGTAATAGACAATGATTAAAATCTGTCCTGTATTGGCCTGTGTGGGTGGATTAAATTAAACCCAGTGTTGGGAGGTTTCTTCCGTTTTGAATGGTCTGATTTTTTTAATAAGTGTCAGGTATATGATTATTTATAATGCACAAGGTACGTTGTAAGCAATATACCCACAAGCCTGTACTCCACATGGCCCACATCTTAAATCAGTCAAATACACAGCAGTAGATGTCACAGGCAGCAATATTCAGGGGAAGGGGAAGTAGCCAAGAAGGAAGCATGAAGAGAAGGAATGTCTGTTCAGATTCTTGCTGTGCTGCAGTTTAAATGTACTTCTGTGGAACGTGCAGCAGTGATTACAGATCACCTAGGGCAGATTGCTACTCTCCTAGGGTTCCTTGTTTTTTAATACCCTTTGGACGTGCAGAAACAAATTCCACAACCTGCAAAGTTGTAAAGTAGGTATGTTTATTCAGCGCTGGGCAGCACGGGTGGGGGGGTGGCAGGGATGGTCCCACCGAAGTCGTGCGCACCCCTTGCGGTAATTTGTCTTCTATGTATACATCAAAGAGTTACATATTCATCATTACCCCACGGGACCTCATGCATATTCATTACCTGCCCCTCGAAAGGGTGGTCTTTATTATAATAAGTTCCGGGAAGTTATTTCCATAATCTCCGCCTTTAACTCCTCCTAGTTGCGCACGCGCGGTATCTCTGTGGTCGTGGGCCGGGGTCTCAGGGATGAAGGCCGGATGCCTTTCTTGCCATATACTTTTTACCTTGGTTACAAAATTTGGCTTAAACCAGCTCTTTCAGCAGCAGTTGTGTTATATCCTTGAGTTAATTGCCAGGTCCCTCTTTGTAAACATTCTATCCTGGCTTGTCCCATGATTTATTTGACAAACTCCCTCCTTCCATCCTGTTGTATCTCATGTTTATCTAGTGGTGGTAGCTTAAACAGATGGCTACAGTTATAAAGATGTAGCCTAAGCTAAGTAATGGCCTTGTTATTAATCCTTAAGTGTCAGTTCCCCCTGTCACTTTATGTTTGTTTTCCCATATGTGTGTAGGGAGTGCTGTCTGAAATAAAAAGGGATCTGTGGGGACCTGAAAGCTGTCCATCTTTCAGGTGAAATGGAAAACGTCCTGTTTTCTGACATGAAGAGGTTAGGAGAGGTGAGCAAGCAGAAAGCAGCACATGGGAAAAGGAGAGCGCTAGAATGCAATGTGATTGAAATGGAAAAGCTCTGAGAGTGATTAGCTCAAGAGCAAGAATAGTCTTTGTCCTGGTACCTGAGAACTTCATTGGTACCTTATTATGTCAGGAGAAGTGGTTATTTGGGGTTTTTGTATTGTGGGCGTTTTGGGCTTTCTGGTTTGGGGTTTTTTTTTTGGTTGGTTGTTTTTCTTTTTTTTTTAATTTTGAAATAAATCACACATCAGAACCACAAGATCTGAAAATTTCACTTGTGTGTAGCTCGTGCTCCAGCCTCATACATCCCCTGATTGCTGTCTTGAGAGTTTGCTGCATTCACAGCACTTTTTGAAGGGAAGCTTCCTTGAGCAAAGAGGACATAAAACTTATTATTAAGGCCTCTGTAGGAAAGTAGTTTATTCTAGAAATCTTTGGACGACCTGTGAGACAAAGAGCAGAAGGCCCAAATGCACGCAGCGGACCCTATCAGTAGCCAGCTGTGTCATGAAAAGGCAGCCCTGAAACTCTGACACACAGGCAAAGACTACTTTCAGGGCTGTGAGAAATCAGAACTGTCAGAAATGACAATTAAACAAGGAGATACAGATAGAGGTTTAGGAAAATTGAACTGTCCTCCTGCTCCTTTCAAGGAAACTATGATTAGAGGGTACTAATCCTCTAGTGGCCTCTTCAGCTTTTGCTCTTAATCTCTGCTGTTTCACACTCCTACAGCCAGATCGCTCTGCTTTCTCAGACAGGAATGTTACTGGTATTTTCCTTTCTCAGCACCGCACTGGTAACACTTCTAAGCTCAGAGAATGCTTTATTGTATCTGTGATGAACTGCATGATGGAAGTGAAGTTTGCTACCTGTAATGAATTATTTACAGGGATACACTAATTTTCCCTGGCAAGAGAGCACCAAGGGAGGATTTGGGAAAATGAAGTATCCACTAGCACCTGCCATAAAATCACCAGTAACAGCTAAAATTGCCAGATGTTGTGGTGATGTTTGCTGCACACTCCTGTTATTTTTGAGCAGTCTGAAGGGGATGATGGCTGGATATCCTCTCAGGTTTGTTTTCTCCCAGCTGGGAAGTTTGAGCATTTACTTGCACCCCCACCCCTTCAAGTGTGATGTGCTCTTGTAGTAAAGACTGAGTGTCACCTTTGGGGGTGCTGCTTGTGTGTGTGTGTTGATGCTCTGGACAAACAGTCACTGAGCACAATACAGGTAAAACTGAGTGGATGTGTTTAGCTCGTGTTAGTCAGAAGGTTGTATTAGCCTAACGTAATGATCTGGCTTTACATGGCTATTACTGTGCCAGGAGAGCTGTGCCACTGATCGATTGTTGGCAAAGGGCTCTTCTAGTAGTATCTGCTACAAGCGAAGAATGCTGTAGGTATAAAAGCACATTTATACCCACACAAATAGTGCCTGGGCTGTACCTGCTCACAGCGGTACATGAAGGAGCAGCGTGCAAGGTGGTCACCCACCCCTGGTGTGTGTCACAAATGTTCACGGACCACCAGGCAGCTGTGGGCCAAATATGCTAGGAGAGGGAAGGGAGGGATAAGTAAGATCTCCAGAAAGAAACCAAAGGAATTTTGGGGAAAATCACATTTGTTCATGATGGAGACTGTCCATGTTTAAGCTATCTCCTCATCTCACAGTTTACCTGCCAGAGCCACGTTGAAAGCAGTTGAGCAGGAGCTGCTCAGGACTGGATGACAACCGCTCCCAGCCGTTGGGCCCCTGCCTGCCGCCTCCCCGGCAGCCAGCGACCGGGCCTCGGGCCAGGGCCAGGACCAGGGCCACCGCCGGGGCCCGGCCAACCCCAACCCGTCGCCGGACTACAATTCCCGGCGTGCCCCGCGGCGACCTAGGATGGCCTCACGGCCCTGCGACCGCCGCTTTCCGCCGTCTCCATGCCGACGCTGGACCCTCCCCCGTCCAAGGCCCTCAGCGGCCTGAGGACTTCCAGCCACCCCCCTGATCTCGGAAGAGAGATCTCGCCTCCTAGCGGCCTCCTTGGTCCAGGTCGCTCGGTTTCACTCCTGCATCCGTCCCGGCGGTACCTTCTCCCGGACCCTGGGCGTCCTCGCCGCCCGCCCGCTGCCAGGGCTGCCGCCCGTCCTCCCGCCCCCCCAGGGGGCGCACGGGGCGTCCCTGCGCACTCTCCTCCCCCTGCCGTGAGCGCGGGGGCGGAGCGAGTCGAGGTACTGCGGGGGGCGGGAGTCAAAGTTCGTCGTGTGGCGGGAGCCCGGGGAGGGGTCGGAGGTCCCCCTGCAGGGCCTCGGCCAGGACTTCCCTCCTGCTGGGGCTGTACCGGCGCGGGCTGGGAGGTCCGCCATGACAGGGCCCCGTCTCTGGGCTACGGTGCTGCAGTTGCCCCCTTCCTGCCTGCCGAGACTCTCGGCCTTTGGGAACAAGGGCCTTGTTCCCCGGCCCTGTCTAACCTGGATGGACCCCGGCATCCCCTCCTGCCCTCTGGAGGATGTTGAATGTTACGTGCAGTCTTGAGGAATTGTGGGAATCATTTTGATGATGGAAATATAACTGATAGGTTATTGTTTTAAGTAGCTGAAAATATTTTATCAGAGTGATCAATAGAAAGGCAGCTGCTTCCTGATACCAGTTTCAAAAGATAAACTGGCCACGGAGGAAAAAAAAAAAAAAATTGCCCTGGAAATAAGCAGGAAAGCTTCTTTTTCCAGGAGCACCCATGTCCTGGGATGACTTAAGGGAAAAAACAACGTAATTTATTTTAAGCTGGTGCTCGATCATATTGCAAAGTAGATGATAAAATAGCAAGTGCGCAGTAGCAGAACCTGGACTGTATGACCCAGGAAGTTGCTTCTCATCCTATGTTTTCTTATCACAGTCCACCTCGGTCAAGGGCTGTACTCTTTTCATTTTATACCTCATGCTGTGTTTTTTTTCTGCCCTAGGAGCTTGTGTCTCACATTCAATTCCCAGTAAAGGATGGAGAACATCCTTGCTGGTTTGTGTGGGACCAGCCCAGAAGATCCACTTCCTGTGTGGGTTCATGGCAGCATTGGGCATTGCTTTAATCAACTGACACTGAATGTGATTCCTCATGTGATCCTTGCAGTGGTCAGTGCCTGCTTCCTTGGCACTCCAAGGTATGACAACTTGTCTAGCTCTTGATTATTATGCAGGACTGGAGGTGGGGTGGAAAGGGTGGAAATTAGATCTCACTGTAATGTGCTGAATATGTAACTAGAAAAGGACAAAATATTGTAATACTTTTATATTTGTGAGCATCCGCCCTAATTCAGAGTACTGAGTACAGCCTTGGTCCCTCCATTGCAGAAGGAATCCAGAAAGAATAGAGAGGGTAGTGAGCATAAAATCACAGAAAATAATTCAAAAGAATTCCAGTGAATGAAGACTGGGAAAACTGGGAGTCTTCTGGGAGAGGATATAATTCCAAGGCGGCATGGAAGATTTATTTAAGGTAATAAGGGGTTCACAGAAACCAACAATTATTTTTCTGTTTACACTCTTGTGAAAACTGTAAGCGTGGCAATGTTCACTGATATTGAAAGGCCACACATGATAATGAATCAAGTGATAATGAAATATTTTGTTGGGCAATAGATTAGGGAGTTTACATACACGGCATCACTGAAAACAACAATGATAAAAATAATGTTTCTAGGGAAAATATCACAAAAACAAGAAAAATCAAGAATCGGAGACATGACACAGAACTTGATCATCCAGAATTTGTGTTAAAGAGGTTAAATATCCTGGGGGTTTGTTTTGTTAATGCTCAAGGACTGGAGACTGATTTGACCACAAAATATCATAGTTTGCAAACAAATTTCTGTGGTGAAATGCTATTCTTTGGTAGCATCTGAATCTCTGGTATTGATCAGATACTGGGCTATATTGAACTGTTGTAGTTTAGCAGTGCCTACAATCTGAAGAAGTTACGAATCTAGGGAGGCAAATCTAGGAGGTTAAGTGAAAGTGAACAGATAAAGGGGGAAAGAAGAGTAGAAGAAAGGAGAGTTCTGACTGAAGGTGATGGAATTTCAACTGTAAGTTTTTTTTCTGCTCTTTCCTCCTCTAGATCTGGATTTGGGGTGCCTTGCAGGCCAGGCTGGGGATGCAGAATTGCCGCTTCCTGTGTACTTGCTGGCCTGTTCCTTGCTGATACCATCCCAGCCACCCTTTCTCAGCAAGAGCTGGGCCCTGTGTACCTGGAAGTGCTGGCCAATGGCACTGCTGCCCTGACATGGCTCACCCACAGCCTTGCTCTTCTCATGATCTGCAGGTCCATTCACAGCTCTACTAGAGGCCCTGTGGCCCTGGCTCTCCTCACTGTCTTACCCCTACCTTCCTTAGTCATCACACTGCTGTGGTACTACCAAAGCGGGACTGCTTGGTCCCCTGCCCATCCTGCTGCCTCCTCCAGATTTGCCATTCTCTGTCTGCAACTGGCTTCTCTGCTTGTGTATGTGATCAGCTACCTCTTACCCACCACTGGCAGGCAAGACTCACTGTCCATCAATTGCTCCTGGCAGGAAGACCAGCTCGTTGCAGAGCCAGGGATCACAGCACCTGATCTGCAGAGAGTGGCAGAAGATGGTGAGAGCTGGCTCTCACGCTTCTTTTATGTTTGGATGAACCCTCTTATGAAACGTGGCTATCAGTGGAAGCTGAAGCAGCCACAGGATGTCTATGTGCTTCCTCGCCAGCTCCAAGTTGCCAGGGTCTGTGATCGGTTCTACTCCTGCTGGCAACAGAAGGCAGCTTTGCATCAAGTAGAGGAGGAGACTGTTTCTCTTACTAGCCCAATCATTGCTGGAGGTGATGGGAGTAGTGATGCCCTGGACAGCTCACACCGTGCCCAGGTGGCCGTGCGACTCCTCTCAGTTCTTCATACAGCCTTTGGGCTTCATTTCTACTCCCTTGGACTTCTCAAGCTGGCCGGCAACCTCTTGGGTTTCTCTGGTCCTCTGCTTCTGAACCTGCTGGTGAACTTCATGGAGTCACGGCAGGAGCCCCTGAGCCATGGGGTGCTCTATGCCCTTGGGCTCTTTGCTGGCTCCTTCCTGGGTGCTGTTTTGCGGAACCAGTTCAGCTACGAGGTGAACAAGGTGACACTGATGGTGCGGGCTGCCATCATCTCTGCCATTTATCGCAAGGCTCTGCGTGTCAGCAGCACTAGCCTTACCCGCTTCACCGTGGGGGAAATTGTCAACTTCATGAGCACAGACACCAGTAGGTTGGTCAACTTCTGCCTTAGCTTCCATGAAGTGTGGAGCCTGCCTTTCCAATTTGCCATTACCCTCTACCTCCTCTACCAGCAAGTGGGAGTTGCCTTTCTGGCAGGCTTGGCTTTGGCACTGCTGCTTGTGCCCATCAACAAGGTCATAGCCAACCGCATCATGATGAACAACAAGGAGATGCTGAAACACAAGGACACACGGGTCAAGGTGAGGGACAGCTGATGCTCCCTGAGTTTGTTACTCTATTTTCTTCCTGTTTGTCCCTGGAGCATTGGCTTTTTGGCCACTTGCCATGATCCCAAGCAGATTAATTGAATCACAACTGCTAGGAAGAATTCTGAAGGGGGCACACCACCACCCCCAAACACACACTTCGTTCAGAAGTGTTTCAATGTGATGCAGTTTCACCACCCACAAGATAGTGAACCTCTAATGCTTGTCTTGCCCCCATGCTAATTCAGGTTACTTTTCAGGTTTCTTTTCTATGTGTAGAATCATAGAATGGTCCAGGCTGGAAGGGACCTCTAGGGTCATCTAGTCCAACCTCCCCGCAGTCAGCAGAGACACCCCCAACTAGACCAGGTTGCCCAGGGTCTCGTCGAGCCTCACCTTGAATATCTCCAGGGAAGGGGCCTCAACCACCTCCCTGGGCAACCTGTTCCAGTGTCCAACCACCCTCAGAGTAAAGAACCTATTCCTAATGTCCTGTCATCTAAATCTGCTCTTCTCCAGCTTGAAGCCATTGCCCCTTGTCCTGTCAGAAGCTAAAGTAGGACTCCTGATTGCCTTGTCTAGAGTTGTTTCCATCCTGTTACTTCAGTAAAACTGTCAGCAGTGAGGTGGCTTACAGCCTGGACAAAGGCAATGATCACAGATGTAGTGGGCTTATATTGCTCCAGCTTAGCACCCTTGGTCATCTTTTCCACTGTTTTGTACTTATTTGCAGTGCTGTCTCTCTTCTTGCCACATCAAGAATTTGGTTCCCACCTTTTAGCCTTTTATTTCTAAAGTGAGGGGACAGCACTTTCACTTGCCATTTCCATCGTGCTCTGGAAGCATGAAACATAAGTCAGCTTCATGTCAGAACTGCTGGGAGCTTTAAAAATCTTTCTTTTCCCAACAGAAGGGGCATCTAGTTGTATATAGGGTACCTGCAACTTCTCCAACTGTTTTAAGACTGGTGGCTGAGCGAGCTCTCACTTTTGAGTTTTCTTTAATGTCAGGTAAACAGACACATGCCATCTAGCTCTGCACGTGCTGTCATGAGAGCAGGAATGAGAGGACAGCATGCTGCTGGGACACCTGGGCTGCTGGATGTGGTCTGGCTGAGCTCTGGGCACAGACTAGCTGTGTCAGGCCTGAGAGTTAGGTGTTGCTATTTCAGAGCGCTGTCAGGCCAAAGTAAGTAAACAGCACCCACACTGGAGCTAGTAATTTCCCTCATCCCTTCACCTGTGTTGCATATCCTTCAGTTGGGAGTTAGGGTAATATTTTACCTTTTCCTGAGCCGTACACAACACAGGTGGCTGAGGAAGCTGTGCAGTGAGTGAGAGCAAAGTTCCCAGTAGCTGCCGTTTGAGTTTGTTAGCGATAAAAGGTTCCCAGTATCTCTAGCCTGGCCCTTAGCAGGAGGCAACTGCAAAACTGTCACCACCCCAGATGCCTAGCTAGTGTTCGATGCATTAGGCAGGCACTGGTTATTACTCTGTATGCTTTTCCTTTTTGCCTGCAGCTAATGACAGAGTTCCTACGTGGCATTCGGGTGATCAAGTTTTACACCTGGGAGAATCACTTCAGCACCAGGATAAATGCCTGTCGGGCTAAAGAGCTGCAAAAGTTACAAGCCATCAAGTACTTGGATGCTGTGTGTGTGTATCTGTGGGCAGCGCTGCCTGTTGTTGTCTCCATTGCCATCTTCATCACCTATGTCCTGTTGGGTCACCAGCTCACTGCCACAAAGGTGAGTAGATAGTAGGGAGAACTCTAACCTTGTCTTCTGCAGAGGACAATCTACTATGGGGCTGCAGTCCTGAGGCATCTTTTCTGGAAGATAAACCCAGCCTGTGTCTTCCCACAGCTCTTCAGGTTCTCACTGGTGAAGCTGTTTGGAGAATACAAGAGGAAAGGCAGGTACTGCCTCCAACTCATGGCTGTTTCCTTACCCACGCAGGTGTTCACAGCGTTGGCCCTTGTCGGGATGCTCATTCTCCCCCTCAACAGCTTCCCATGGGTGTTGAATGGGACCTTGGAAGCCAAAGTTTCCCTGGATCGAATCCAGCGTTTCCTTGAACTCATGGACCAGGATCTGGAAGCTTATTATGCCCTGGGTAATGGTGATGCTGGTGAGCTTGGGACCCTAGGCAGGGAGCATTTGGAACAGAAAGCTGAGGTGTGAGGCCCAAGGGCCATACTGGAGGGCAGCTGGCTGTCACTTCCTGATTTAAGATGTTTGATTGTCAGAGGCAGAGTGAAGGTGCTTCATTTCTGTGAAAAATGGGAGACAAGGCTATTACATTTATCTTTACCAACAATAGGCCGTTGCTTGTGCCCACGGAGCCCTGCCATTAATGTCCCTTTAGAAGAAGCTGCTCCCTCCTCTGTCCAAAGCTCTGTTGATGCCATCAACAATCTTGGCTTTATCAGGCAGAAGGACTTGAGTGAGTGCCTCTCTCCTGAGCTGTCTCAGCTCCCCTTCTTTCCTTCCTTGCCATTTGTCAGCTCAGTTTAAGGGCAAGTCAGTAGCCAAGTGCCTCATTACGTGGCTGGATCAAGGGTATCATGGCAGTGCCCTGTCAGCAGTCTCATCCATTTGGGAACAAAGCTGGTAGTATTTTTGATGCCAGGTGCCTTTAATTTTCTGGCCTTCTCATGGTAGTGCAATGCTGTTCTGCTTTTCTCTTGCAGATAGCCCTTCAGATACTGCTACTGCCATGGAGATGCGATGTGCAGCTTTCTCATGGGCTCCAGTCGAGGGGGAAAGCATTAGACAGCCCTCATCCACAGACACTCTGCAACTACACATTGAGAACCTGTTAGTAAGAAAGGTGAGTTAAGGGTGCAGGAGGTAACAGAAAACAATGGCACTAGAGAAGCCAAATAGTGGAGAAGGGGTGATATGTTTTCATGTTTTCATGAGCCATGTATCAAAATCTTCTCTTGGTCAAGAGGGATGGGACACATACCACATCTCTCAGCTAAAAAGTGCTGGAGGAGATCCAGGCATGGCTTACAGAGATGAACCATCTCCCTGTATGTTCCATCACTGCTTCAGGAAAAGACTGGGCAGGGAACACATATAGGTTCTGGAGTTCTGGTCCTTGCAGACTTGTGTCCTGCCATATCAGGAGTCTGGTTTACCCAGCTCTTCTGCTGAACCTGTGACATAGTCGTAGTTTAAGACAGCAGTCAGCTTTCTTACAAGCTCCACGTGGCTCAAGAAATCTGAACAAGCCACCCTGTATTGGCATCTCAGGTTGTTCCTTTTCATTTCCCTTTGCAGGGGATGCTCCTGGGAGTTGTTGGGAAGGTCGGCGCTGGCAAAAGCTCTCTGCTTGCAGCCATCACTGGAGAACTCATTAAGTAAGTAGCCTAGAGACTCTTCCTTGTCTGGTCCCTCCATGCCACAGCAGGCAAGGACTATCTAATGCTGTATCCCTATGGACCATTTTGATCTGCCAACAGTTCTCCTTTGTTTTCCTTTCCACCCACTTCTACTGTGCTTGCAGACAAGGTGGACACGTGTATGTTTGTGACCTGGAGCAAGGATTTGGTCTGGCCACGCAGGAGCCTTGGATACAGTTTACCACTGTCCGTGAGAACATTCTTTTTGGGCGGGAATACGATGCCAGACTGTATGAGGAGGTGGTAGAGGCCTGTGCCCTCTCTGAGGACCTGAATGTGAGTACCTGAACTGTAAACCTGTCTGAACCTTCTTGGCCGGCTTTTGCATCCAACCTGAGCCTCACTGGGAGCCCTTCTCATTCTTTCAGGCTACAGAATGCTTTTCCAATGTCCCTATCAAACAGCATTATTCTCATTAACAATCCCAGACCATACTCAGCCCCACAGTTCTTTAAGGTATGAAGTCATTCTTGTTAGCACGTTGGGTGGTTTCTCCTGCTGCTGAGCCAAAAGCTCCTGATCCTGGAAAAAGGAGATGTTCTTGCAGAGCTGAGGACTGCTGGGTTTTCCAGGCAGAACCTATCAGCAGCTGATGCTTTTTTGGATCAGAGAAAAGTTCCCATGGGCCTGGAAGGGCTGAGCCTGTGGTCCTTCTGTCAGTAGTACATGTTCTAGGTTTGGGGCTTATGGCTGTATTAGCCAGTGAACTTGGCTGTCATATAAGGTAGAAAGCTAACCCTCTCCTCCCAGTTGATAGCCTGATGCCTGATTTTCTGAAGTGCCAAGCATTAGGAGCTCCTGTTTGCTTTGGCAGGAGCTATGAATACTCTGTAAAGCAAGGTTTTTATTTGAGTAGTAATAGACTATGTATATGCTACCAAATCAAGAGGAAACTGTTTCCAGCTACTGAAGCTCCACAGTTTTAACTGCTAAACTATGGTTGGGATGGGCCCTGGCATGATTTTGGTACAGACAGAGCTCTTGCTGTCCCAGGAAATGCCCAGGCACAATTCCAGAGTTATCTCAGAGCAGAAGTTGCTCTCAACAGGTAGTTCAGATGTAGCCACCTTATTCTGGAGTGTAGGAGAAATAATTGCATAAATGGCAAGCTTGCTGCTTGTCTGCAGTATAGACTGTTGCATTGTATAATTTTTGGTAAGGTGTCACCCTAAGAAATTACTGCCAGAGGCAGGAGAGGGATCCCAGTGTTCTGGTTTGAGGATCCAAGTAGTTTCCTGTCCCTTCTAAATGTTTTTTTTTCTTGAATGTTTCAGATTTTACCAGCAGGTGACCAGACAGAAGTTGGTGAAAACGGTGTGACGCTCAGTGGGGGACAGAAGGCTCGAATAGCCCTTGCCAGAGCTGTTTACCAGGTAAATAGCAAAGCAGTCATGCTGTGGCAGATTGTGCCCGGTGCCAAGTCATATGTAGAGAAGCTGGAAGCACCCAGCTGTACAATGTGGTCTGGCAGCACATCTTAAACCACATTGTGCTGCCCTAAGGATGCTTGTGGTGTGCCACACCGAGATACTTGCACTTTTCTCTACAGCATGGCCTGCTCTAGCATGGCCAGCAGCTCTATCCTTGTCTTTTGTCTCCCTCTCAGGATAAAGAGCTTTACCTCCTTGATGATCCCCTGGCTGCTGTTGATGCAGATGTAGCCAACCATCTTATGCGGAAATGCATTTTCGGAGTCCTCAAACACAAGACCAGGATCCTTTGCACCCACAGGACGGAGTTTTTGGAGCAGGCTGATGGCTTGTTGTTGATAGACAATGGCAGGATAGTTAAGACAGGTCCACTTCTCAGATGTTCATTTGTGCTTTTGTGCCAGTCTTGTGATGGCTTGAGCAAAGACAGACATAAGGGAGTAAGATTAACTAGTGGGGAACCCAATGACAAAGAGCTTGAGGACGCTGCATGTGAACAAAGATAGGATGGAAGGAAACGTGCAGATGCACAGATAAAGCAGAACAATTTTAGAGTGGGGAGCTGATAAGGCAAAAGGCCATAGCAAGGTTAATGGAGCAGGATCTTCAAGGGTGCAGATGCTGTGAGAGAAAACAGGAAATGTTATGAGAGGAAAAAAAACTGGACCATTTCATAGCAAGAGGCAGAGAGTAGCTGGCAGAGTCTCTGTTCCTCAGAGACTCTGAAGTATTTGCATTTTTCTCTTCTCAGGCGCACCAGCTGACATCCTGCCACTTGTGGAAGCCTTCCCCAAGTCCAAGGATGTGGGCAAGAGACAGAACAATAAAGGTCTGTACCTGGGGAACTTTGAGGGTGGCTGAGGCAGCAGAGCTCAGCTGAGCGCTCAGACAGGACCTGTACCTGATGGCTGCTGGCCTTAGAGCAGAGCTCCCACCACCTTGCTCTACTATGGCAGTGCTGATCTGTGGTGTAGTGTGTGCACAGAGGGAGAGGAGGAGGCCCACATATTGTTGGGTATTGGTCTGGAGCAGTATTTGAATCTATTTTTCCACTTGTGGTTCAGCTTTGGATGAAGGTCTGCCAGGATTGATGAACCTGTCTTGAAAGGGGAGAGGGGAGGGAAGAAGAATCTCCCTCATAGCCTAGACTTGTCCTGTTCACAGCAAGGAGCGGCTGCAGGAGGAACTTATGTTGCACTGACCTTTGTTTTTGCCTCCATTCCCACAGCCCCTGATGAACAGAGTCAAGAAGAGGTCACAGAGACAGAGGCAGAGGAATCAATCCAAAGCAATCATCTCATAAACAAGGAGGAAGAGAAGAAAGAAGGGGCAGTGGCTTTTCGGGTGTACAAGGCATATTGGCTGGCAGTGGGCAGCTGCTTGGCGTTATCCATCCTCTTCTCACTGCTCCTGATGCAAGGTGAGGCAGTGAACTGGCAGCACATCTCTGTTTAGACATTCTTCTCCTCTCCTTCCCTGGTTGTATGGACTCCAGGATCTGGCATCTCACTGCTGCAGTTGCATGTCTGCTCCTCTAGCAGTGCCCTGTCGCTGCTCCAGGAGTGACAAGGCTGTTTCCAGTGGAGAAAGAAGGCAGGGGAAGACTTAGACCGAGCAGTGAGATAGTAACAAAAGTTGTCCATCAGCTTCCCCTTCAACTTTTCTGCTAATTTGATGGTTGAAACTCTGTTTAAGCAGTCTGTCTTTCTCTGTAGCATCCAGAAATATCTCAGATTGGTGGCTGTCACACTGGATCTCCAGCATATCCCAGACAGCAAATACCTCTGCGATGGTCTGCTCAGCTACCTCACCTTCCCCAGAGCTACTTCTCTTCTCCATTGTTGGGCTTGTGTAAGTGATTACTGGTCAGGAAATGCTAAAGGAAACTGGAAACACACCCATTTTGCCCTTAAGTGGATTTCCTTTGAAGATCCTTGTTGAGAGCAGGATAAACTGACCACCCCACTGCAGGGGATCTGTGTGGCAAAGAAAGAGAGTCAAGATCTCTGTCCTGATGAGGTGTTGAAAGGGATTCTGCCTGGGGCTGATGGAAGACCCCTGGCTGCATAATAGTCGGAGTGTTTGTCCCAGTGTACCAAAGGGGTGGTCTCTCACAGGAATATCAGGTTGAAGTGTCCTGGTTTCCCCTTGAGTATGCTCCTGGATACTCATGCCCTGCCTGCGAGTTTACTGTCATGGGGACCTTGACACATCCATAATCTTCCTCCTTCTGTGTTCTAGCTCTCCCGTTCAAGCTCTGGACACCACCCCAGTCTCCTCCAATGGTTCACTGGATGTGAATTTCTACCTGATAGTTTATGGGAGCATTGCAGGGGCCAACTCACTCTTCACCATTCTTCGGGCCTTCCTCTTTGCTTACGGTGCTATCCGTGCTGCCACTGTCATTCACAACCGGCTGCTCCAGAGGGTTCTAAAGGTAATAGAAAGTCCAGGGCAGAGTGGGGCCTCTGCAAGTCACTCTGCCTTGACATTCTTCTCATGGTTGGGAGTAAGGGTTTGGGAGGTGGATTTGGGTTTCTGCTTCTATTAGCTGATGATCTCCCCAAAGGGCTAGATCCAAAAAGGGCTGCACCGCAGCCAGCACAAGGGGCCAATGAGCCAGGGTTCAGAATGTGTCCTGTAAGGCTTGGTCCATTGCATGGAGGGGTGTTTTTAGGCTGCTACTTGCATCTATTCACTCGTTAGTCTTAGATATGTAGCCCAGATGATGGCCAACTGAATCAAAGCAGCTTTTGCAGGATGATGAGGTCAGATTCAGATGAGATTGGAAGGAGTCATTACACAAGATTTAGGGCTGATGCAGGCACATGCTAGTTAAATTTCTTTAGGATTTGGGCTTCCTTGGGTCCTCAGGCTATAGTTAGGATTAGAGGATTGGAAGATAGGACTTGGAGGATTGTCTCACTGGCTACTGGTGGGCCAGTAGGGGAGCCAAGTGACTGCTATTTTGGTAGCTGTCTGCCATTCACCACAGAAGGGATCTTTCCTTTTCCTGTGTGAATAAAGTGAGGTTTTTTCTGTGGGTGGTTGCTGGCTTTGGAGTCTGAGATTTCTTCTCCGGCTGCAGAAAGGAAGAAGGTTGTGGTGGCCACTCCTTTGTAGCCTTATCTACGCCCCTTGGTGCTGCTCTCCTGGACCTTGTGCTGTAGGTGGATCTTGCTGCAGCTGACTGACTCTTTATTTCCTGGTTTGCTTGTTGCCAGGCCACAGTCACCTTCTTTGACACCACACCAACGGGCCGGATCCTGAACCGTTTCTCCTCAGACCTATACTGCATAGATGACAGCCTGCCATTTATCCTCAACATCTTCCTGGCCAACATGTATGGGCTCCTGGGCATGCTGGTGATAATCACCTATGGCCTCCCTTGGATTGGTCTGGTCTTACTCCCCCTGGCTGCTCTCTACTTCTCCATCCAGCGCTACTACCGGCGCACGTCCCGGGAGCTCAAGCGCCTTTACAGTGTCACCCTGTCTCCCATTTACACTCACTTCTCAGAGACTCTCTCAGGACTGAGCAGCATTAGAGCCATGCGGGCAACACAGAGGTGAGTGGAAAGAAAGAGCACACGGAGAGACAGAGCTTTGGCTTCACAGACCGGGGCCTTCCTGATGTGGGGCTGCCTATAGGGTGGCGGGAATGCCCCTGGTCTGGGGCAGCAGGAATGGAGATCGAGTGGTGTGAACCTCTGTTGTGCACCTGCCAGGTTTGAACTGGAGAATCAGCTGCGCCTGGAGCTGAACCAGCGCTGCCTCTTTGTCAGCAACACGGCGATGCAGTGGCTGGACATCCGCTTGCAGATGACTGGGGTCGCTGTGGTTACTGCTATTGCAGGAATTGCCATCATCCAGCACCAGAAGCAACTGGGAAATCCAGGTAGGCTGACAGGAATTGTTCTATGCCCAACTCTAGGCTGTGGCCTGAGGATTCTTCCTTTCCTAGCCCAGAGCTGCACATCTTCCTATGCTAGAGTAACATCCAGAGCTCCTGCTCTCTGTCCCTCTACAAGTCACCCACAGTGTAGTGCTTCAGATCCTGTTCCTCCTACTGTGTTCCCCAATCCTTGAGTGAGATCATAGACTACCTTGTTTCTTTGTGCTGCCATCAAGATCCCAGCTCCTTCCCTGCCAGTAACGTTCTTGCTTATTCTTTTTTCCTCTCAGGACTTGTGGGCCTGGCGCTCTCATACGCCCTCTCTGTCACAAACCTCCTCTCGGGGCTCATTTCCAGCTTCACTATGACAGAGACCATGATGGTGAGTGTGGAGCGGACAGAGGAATACACCACAGACATCCCCACAGAGCCCCAGGATAAACTGGTCCAGGTAAAAGCTCAAATATTTCTCAGGAACTGGCCTGTGTTCTGGCTCTGTGCGTCCTGGGCAGATCCAATGTATGGGTAGAGGGCCTTCACCCAACGGAAACCACTCCGATTGCTCATCCTTTACCAGTATATCCCCTGGGGAGATGAATCTCTGGCAGCAGTTGGTGAAGGCTGGCATGGTAGGAAGGGGTAAGGGAGCAGAACAGGTGCTAGGTCCAAGATATAAAAACAAGTCTGTGTGAGGGCTGGAGTTGGAGTTTGGCTGTGCATTAAGTCTGGTCAGAAGCCAAGCAAACATCCAAAGGGATGGATCAGGAGAGGCCTGTGGGAACACAAGGCTGAAGATGACAGCAAGTCACAGTCATACTCTGTTTCACCTGCATATCCCTCTTAGGTTGCTGCAGACTGGCCAAGCCAGGGGCTTGTGGAGTTCCAGCAAGTGGTCCTGGCCTACCGAGCAGGCTTGCCTAATGCACTTGATGGTGTGAGCTTCACTGTTTACCCTGGAGAGAAGGTGGGGATTGTAGGTCGGACAGGATCTGGAAAATCCACCCTTTTCTTGGCCCTTTTCCGCATGCTGGAGCTGAAATCTGGCCGGATTCTCCTGGACGGTGTTGATACCCAGCTGGTGGGCTTGGAGAACCTGAGGTACGTAGGGCTGAGCAGAGTGAAGGGTAGCTGGGGGAACCCAGGAGCTGACAGCTGTTAGGGTTGGATAGCAAAGGGAAGAGTAAGAAGCAAAGGATTTACTGCCATGTCACCCTGTTGTCTAATTGTGTCAGCTTTTTATGAGTTGCTCTTGTTATTTCTGAACAGCTGTGCTAAGGAAAGCAGGCTGAATATGTGACCCGTGTCTCTGTACCTCTAAGATGCGCAGCAAGCCAAGGCACCCCACCCCAGGAGAAAAAAAAAAAAGCCTTTGCTTTTCTGCAGAACCCATCCCATGAGTCCTCAGGTCTCGTTTGCTTGCAGATCTAGGCTTGCTATCATCCCCCAGGATCCATTTTTGTTCAGTGGCTCAATCCGAGAGAACCTGGACCCCCAGGGAAAACGGACAGATGCTGAGCTCCATGAGGTGCTAGAGCAGTGCCACCTGCGGGATGCCATTACTCGGATGGGTGAGTCTGAACCCAGCAAGAAGCAGCCTTGGTACTTGGAGAGGGAGAAGGCCTCAGCTCAGTCAGGGAGCTGAGGAAAAGATGCAGTAAGGAATTGGTTAGGTGAGGGCACACTAGGACCAGAGTGGGAACAGGTCAGTGTGACCCTATGTAATTCCCTGAGATTTAGTGGCAAGGGGCTGGCAGGTGATGGATTGGGTGGTTGGATCTTGCTGATAAGACCAGGCCCTGGTGGATGTTAGAGCAGAGCCGGAGATAAGCCATCGCCTAGTTCTAGGGGACTGTGGCATCTCTGTGCCAGGTGTTGCTTACATTCACGTGTAAAGGCTTGGGTTCCCAAGGCCTGGGCCTAAGCAGGATCTGGGTTTTGAGTGCTACTGGGAAAACTCCAGACTGGGCGAGTCATCCGGGGCCTGGCACAGAGCCTGGTGGGATGACTGCTGAGCTTGACCCCTGCAGGTGGATTGGACAGCGAACTGGGAGAGAAGGGAAAGAGTCTGTCTGTGGGACAAAGGCAGCTGGTGTGTCTTGCAAGAGCCCTCCTGACGCAGGCCAAGGTGAGTGCCCCGCTTCCATCAGAGCAAGGGGGAGGGCGAGCTGCTGATGGTTGTGTGAGGACAGTAGAGCAGAGCATTCCAGACTTGGGGGTGTGATGGGAATATGTGTCCTGTGCTATCCTCTCAGGCTGTC
This sequence comes from Nycticryphes semicollaris, assembly GCA_013400055.1. Taxonomy (NCBI): domain Eukaryota; kingdom Metazoa; phylum Chordata; class Aves; order Charadriiformes; family Rostratulidae; genus Nycticryphes; species Nycticryphes semicollaris. The sequence continues at coordinate 152,846 of VXBJ01004007.1, read as the reverse complement.
CCTAGGCAGGGATTGGGCTCTCTCCTGTGGTGCTTGGGAGCTCCCTTCACTCTCTGTCCCTGGCAGGTGTTGTGCATTGATGAGGCCACAGCCAGTGTAGATCAGAAGACAGACCAGCTGCTGCAGCAGACCATCCGCCAGCGCTTTGCTGACAAAACTGTTTTGACGATTGCTCACAGGTATGGAGAAAGCAACACTGCACCTAAATTCATCCTATCACTTGCAAGGAGTGGTGGCTGCACCTGCCATATGTGGGCCGTGAGCTGAGCAGGGAGGTCTCCATGATGAGGCTTTTCAAGTGCAAAAAGCTGGACCTTGCCTATTTTGCCTTTTCTGCTTTATTAGTCCATACGTGCTGGAAACAACTAGATGTGAAAATGCTGTACCCAGAAACTGTGGGGACAGCAAAGGGCAAAACGTCACATCATCTGGCAGGTGGCTCTTTCTGGGCACTGCCTGCTGGGACTGGGGAAGTGAATCAGACCTTGAAGTTCTGCCGAATTAGGGCAAGCAGCAGCGGAGAACCCACCCTACAGAAAGGAGCAGGATGGAGACGGGAGGAGTAGGTGTCTCTGGCTCAGCAGAGGGCACTGCAGGACAGCCAGTGGCGAAGGGCTGTAGCCAGCTCCTGGCCAGGGAGGCAGAACTCTGGGTAGTTCTGTTTTCCAAACCTTTTGAGTTTTAGTTCCAGCCTACACCTGCTACTGGCAGGCCAGGCACTGCCCACGCAGGGCAAGGCAGTAGTGCCTGTCCCACAGTGGAGGGATTTAGTGTAAGAGTAGGGGCAGTAGATGGTTTCAGGCGGAGGGAGGAGGGCAAGATGTGAATACTGTGGATACTGAGAATGGATGGGTTAGCATTACGCAGTGCTCCCACACTTGCCAAGTGGAGGATGATTTGGAGGAGTGTTGTGCAGTTGCATGGAGGGTGTTTTCAAAACATAAAGGTTACCACAAAAATAAAAATCAAATGAGCAGGTAGCAGGAGCTGGTGTCCTGCTGCACAGAAGTGGGAGTGATGGATAACAGGCAGGGTGGGTTGGGCCTGGCAAATGACTTGAGTGGGTCTTGTTAAATACATCAGATAAGAAGGAGGCAGGAGGATTTTGAAGAGAATGTGGTTTCTAGACTACGGATATTATGCATAAACAGAGTGGAAAAGTAAAGGCACTGTGGGCTGAGGTGTTGGATGGGGGGAGGCCACCTCTAATGGAGGAGTAATTAGAGAGGAGAACCAGCAGAGGAATGGCATTAGACAAGGCAGCAAGACTGGGTTGAAGATGGCTGCAGCCCCTCTTCCACTGTGAGGAAGGGAGATGGGGAAGAGCAGGAAGGAGGGAGAGGTGGTGATGGAGTTGGTTTGTACCCATGGTTCTTCCATGCCATTTAGCTCTGGGTGAACCATTAACTGGATGGATGAAATGTAGGTCTAGAAGTGACTCAGTACTTGTCCCTTGCCACTCCAGGTCACTTCCAGTGCTACAGTCTGGCAGTCTTTCGGGGATGAATGTGTAACCAGAGTCCTGAACTCCGTAATGTTTTTTACCCGCTCAAATCTTGTGCAGTGTCTTCCCTGTGACTTGCAGCTTTGGAGGGCTCTAGTTTTGCACTGAACAGTGCATGACTGTGCAAAGGCATTCCTCCTGCCCTGTCCTGCCTCCCCAGGGTCAGAGGTTCCTGCCCTGCTAGCAATCTGGGCAGAACTGGACACAAAGGTGTGCCGTGGGTGCTGTGGTTGGCAGTCTGGCAGCTACAAATCCACTGCTGATGGCAGCGTAAGCAAAGATGCCAGACTGCTAGGGAATGGCAGCTGATGCACAGGTCCCTTTCTGCTGCCCTCCCGAGGTGGCAGCTGAGGAAACGTGGGGGCAAACAGAAGCAACTCAGTAACTCTCTTGTGGGAATGGAAACGTTTTGTGCAGCTCTAGAATCAGGCATGCCCTAAGCTTTCCCTCTGCCATGCCCTGCCATGCCCAGCAACTAGAAGACATCGCTGTGTTATCCTAAGAGGTGGTGCGTTTCAGTGGTGTGCAGAGGCTGTCTGGGGGGCTGGACTGCAGTGTGTCCCTGAGTGCACAGGGGGAAGCTCTGCAGACCTCCTTGGATCCACCAACGTTGCTGTCCACAGGCTGAACACAATCTTGGATTCAGACCGCGTGCTGGTGATGCAAGCCGGGAGAGTGGCAGAGCTGGATTCACCCACCCACCTAAGTAAGAAGGATGGCTCCTTGTTCCAGCGCCTCCTGCAAAATGGACAGCAGTGACCTCCTTCCTGGGCTGAGCCCAGGCAGGCCTCCTGGCTCTGTGCCTGGCTTTCCTCTTGCCTCAGCCCCTAGACCTGTCCCTGTAGGGCCAGGAGCTGCTGAGGTAAGGGAAGGGTCCTTGCAGACAGTAGTTGTGTGTCCTGAGGGATGAGAGCATGGCACTGGAGCATTTCCTTTAGTAGGGAAGATGGGAATTGGTGTTCAGAGCTATACAACCCTGGCTGGTGGGATACTGCTCCCCTCCAAGGCTCCTCCTTTGAGATTACAGAGGGATATTCTGCTCACTAAACAGTCACTGACTCCTAGTCTGAGACTGTCTCACGTGTACAATTTAAAATAAAGTAGAAAACCATCTGGTGAAGTTCTGTTATTCAGGTCCCCCTTCTTCCCCTCAGACAAAGGCTTCCTTGTGGGATACAGGAGTGGCACTCTCTCTGCACAAAGACAATCCTGCCTGCTCCCTGCTTTCTTCAGGGGGCACTGATCTCTCCAAACAGCCCAGAAGGTTGCACCCAGGGACCTTGCTGCTCTTCCTTCAGTTTACACCGGAGGTGGCCTTTCCCTGAAGGGGCAGAACGTGAATACATTAGAGGTTCTAAGAAGTTTATTTCAAGACCACTTTTCAAAGGGAAACTCCCTATCTCTCCCTGCCCTGCTCCCAGCTGCACTCAGATTTAGGATAAGCTTCCTCTTCCTGTGGGCACCCTCAGACTGGGTCTCGTAGTTTCCCCGTCTCCCCAGCACTGAGGCAACACCTAGCAGATACACACCTTTGCTACACTGTCCTGATGCAGGTCCCTTTCTTTCCCCTGAGGCTGTGGGAGTCATCTCTACCCCTGCAGTATGGGTGAGGGCATGGGGCAAGACAACTCCTGGGCCACAACGTGGATTTGCATTCTTGAGGGAAGTGATGGAGGTATTAATCCTGAACAAATAGCAAGCAACCTGATCTAATTGGATCTGCAGAGAGCGGGAAGCTGATGTCCAGAGGTCCCTTCCAACCTAAATTATGTTATGATTCTCTGATACACTGTTTCAGGGCTTGTATTCGTTTTATTTGATAAAGGTACAACATCCATCCGTGTATTAAAAAAATAATCTTTCTGATGAAGCCCCAGTCCCCTCTCCCAGGCCTTCCTCCTGGCTGAGTACTCACTCCTCCTTCTGCTCTCTTCCTACCAACTTGAACCCAGCTCTGTAACCCTACAGGACAGTAGCGGCATTTGGGTTGTGGGTTTTTTTTACCCCACTGCTTAGCCCTCCATGGAAGGAAAGGCACAGAAAACCCTGGCCCTGGTAGACAGAGAGATGCTGATTGCTGCACGCCAGACTAGCACAGGCAGGAGCAGACCTAGAACAAAGGCTAAGTGACCTGGCCATCTATGCTTTAGCAGTGGTGGAGAAGACAGTATCATATCTGCTTCCTGTGGTCATCCCAGGCTTGGTAGCTTGTCCTCACCACCACTGGGGAACTTGGCCTTTGTTGTGTCAAAAAATGCTACAATGGCTGATTTGAGGTTAGTACCAGATGTCTGCCTTGGGGTGACTGAGAGAGGAAAAGGAGAACCTGGAATTTGGATTGTTGCTGAACCAGCCACAGCAGGTCTCCAGCCTTGTCCATCTCCAGTTTCACCTGTGAGGGCATATGAGAAGCACCAGCTCAGGCCCAGAGAGGAGCATGCCATGCTCCTCCTTGTCAGCAAACAGCGAGGCTGAAGTGCACACTGGAGAGGGGAAGGAGCTTGGTCATTTGTGGCCAGCCCAGAAAGGACGGCTTGATAAGCAGGGGGAGAAGACCCCTGGATCATCAGGAGGAAAGTACAGAGCATGTTTGTAACCCCAAGTCTGACAGCAAGAGGAGGGGGCATCACTCAGGGCAGAATAAGGGCAGAAGGAGACCTCAAATGATCTACAGTCTCTTTGAACTGTCTCACAGAACCACAAGGCCCTGGAGCAAGGGTGTTTGTTCACTCCTTAGGGACATGGCATCTGGAATGACAAGCCTACAGGAAACAGCCAGGAACCACTCTATCCAGTACTGGGGCAGGGAGGCCCATGCAGCCGTGACTGTCCCACAGGCCCCAGAAGAAACATCCCAACACCAGTGCAAATGAGGACAAAGCCCCTTCCAGTAGTCACAGAGAGGAGTTACAAAGGCCCTGGCAGACTCTGGGCTTGCAAGAAGGCTGTGCCCCCCTCAGCGCTACCCGTCCTGTTTCTGAGAGCTCATGATGATACCGGCACTGCATGGTGTGAGCTGCCACAAGCGGCACGTCACCTCTTCCCTGCAGGGCTGGCCCAACACAGCCCTGCTTTCAGGTACCTGTGGGTGCCAGCTGCGAGACAGCTCAGACCCAGGCAGGGCCATCACACCAGTGCTCGACACCCGGGGATTACGTTGACACGTTTGCTGCCCTGGGAGCCCTTCCCCACTGCCTGGCTTGAGCCAGCACAGCTCCCCAGGGTGCAGTTTGAGGGGCTTGCCAGCACGATGACCTGCCAGGGCCCAGCTCAGAGTCCTCGCAGCTCACAGCTCTGTCGTCTTCCTGGGCTCGATCAGGACGGTGTTGAGCATGCCCACTTGACACTCCTGGTCTTGGAGCTTCCTTGCGGTCTGTGAAGGGCTTTGGCACCAGTTTGACCTCTGACGGCCCCTCTGCCAGTTCCTCAGCATTAGCAGGACAGTGATGAGGACCAGCACGGCCGTCAGCACCCCGAACACCAGCACTGTCACCAGCTGGGCTTCGCTTAGCCCTGAGTCCCTTTGGGTCACCACCTCCTTCACAGAGATTTTCAACAACCCTCCCCCTGGCTCTTTCTCGCTGTGGTTGGCAACACGCCGCCCTGTGACCATGGTCCTGACAGGGTCTGGCCGTGTTACCCCCGGCACCTCGCTGGTGGTGCTTTTCACACCCCCATCATTCTCATGGTTCACAGGGTGGTAGGGGGGAGCCCAGGTGGGCTCAGGGATAGAGATCTCGCAGGTTTTGCCAGTGAAATGGTCAGGACACAAGCAGTCGTAGTCGTTGATTCGGTCGTAGCACTTTGCCCCGTTTTTGCACGGCTGGCTGGCGCAGTCGTTGATGTTGATGGTGCAGAAACGCCCTTCGAAGCCCACCTGGCACTGGCAGGAGAAGCGGTTGATCCCGTCATGGCAGGTGGCACCGTTGGCACAGGGACGCATCAGGCAATCATCCACGTCATTCTCACAGAGATCCCCCACAAAGCCAGCAAGGCACCGGCAGGTGAAGTTGCTGGCAAAGCCGTTATCGTCTTGACACTGCCCACCGTTCTTGCACGGAGATCTGTGTTGAGAGAGCAAGGATGGGTCATGACCATGGAAAGCAAGCAGCTTTCCCCACCCCAGGGAGGAAAACACACACAGCCGCTCGCATGGCCAGTGGGTCCAGCACCGTCTCTCTCCCTGGGGGCAGCCACTCTCGAGAAGACTGTGCAGGAGTTTCTGCTTCCCCAAGTGAGAGGTGGTGGCACCTCCCCAAAGGCTGTGGCGATGCATGGACCCACCACCCACCGGGGATGGTCTTCAGCCGAACAAAGGGAAGGGGAAACATGCCCTCCTGATGCTCCCCAAAGGCATGATGCATGTCAGCTGATCACACCCACAGCGATGAGGGACAGGAATCTGTTCAGATCACAACACAGCAGGACCGTGTGGTGCACACAACTAAACCAAAGCCAAAGATGGTTTTGGCTTAACTCTGTTAGTGCATGGAAATCCACAGGTCATGAGGAAAGCTGGGCCCCAACCTGGCACTGCGTGACCTGAAGCTAAAGTTCTCTATAATCTCGCTGCCCCTGCTGCTGTGTCTCGCTCACCCTGCCTTCTCACATGGCCCTGTCTTCATTTCACAGTCCTTGCCATGGAAGCCTTCTGAACACAAGCAGGAATATTCCCCGTCTCGGTCGTAGACGCACTGGGCCCCATTTTGGCATGGGGACTGGTGTTCGCAGATGTGGATGTCTGAGGGGAAAGAAAAAGGTGGGAATTAGGAAGAAAAGAGGGGGAATGTGGCCAACTCAGTTCCAACACAGCCAAACCAAGGGGGGACAGAGAAATGGCAGAAGCGTCAACAGGCATCTGCAGCAATAGAAATGCCAATGTGGTGCCTCCCAGCTACAGTCTGCAAAATGCATAGACTTGGGGGTGTAGAGAAAGCAAATTGTCCCACAAATTGGCATGACATGAAGATGCTGTGTGTGCCATCTGGCCAGCCAGTGCGGACCCTTCTATAGAGCCCCCAAGGCCGGAGGAGGAGAGTCCACTAGCCACCTGCTGAAGGCAGAAAGCCCCAGGAGAAGCAGGAGGTGCTGCCTGGAGCTCAGGGACTGTGTAAGAAAGGCAATGCATTTATCTGCTCCGTGTCCTGAGGCCAGCCAGTATCACAGCAGCTCTTGGCTGTGCAGCCAGGGAGTAGGTGCCAGCAGTCTGACCTCTTCCACAGGAAGGAGACGGTCCCAGTGGTGGCAGCCAGGCAACATCCCATCTCCTGAGCAGCTCAGGCAGCACCACCTGGGTGGCTTCTAGCTATGCCAGCTCACTTGGCCATGCAAGGTGTGCAGGCCTTCTGCCCTCAGCACCAGAGGCTGCGATGTCCAGTCCATGACTCACCTTTGTCACAGAACTTGCCGGCCCAGCCGGTGTGACAGATACACTGCCAAGGCTGGTGGCACGTCCCATGAAGACACCCCGGCATACGTACACACTCCTCGCAGTACTCGCCCTCCCAGCCTGGATCACACCTGCAGGAGGACAGGGCATGGTAGTGTGATAAAAACCAAGCAGGGGCTGCAGAAAAGCTCGCTGCTTGCTGTGCAAGCTTGCTGCAGATATGGCAGCACTGGGAAAGGCTCCCAAAGCCCCCCAGAAACCTGCTGGCTCCCTCCTCCAGAGGAAGTCAGTACTGGCATCTCATCTTTCCAAGGAAGCGAACAGAGAGAGTGGGAGCAGACTCACCGTCTGCAGCCAGGAAGGGTGAGGGGGCAGAAACAGAATTCAGTAGCTTCGCTTTTACAGTCCATGTCCCGCTGCCCTCCTCCAGGCAACCACACTCTGTACCCACCACTATGTCAGCTCAGCAATTCCTGCACCTCCCCCATCACACAGCCACTCTGATGGGCAGAGAAAGGTCTCATCCCTAGCCCTCAACTCCCTGAGGGAAAGGGACAAGAAGCACCTGAAGCCCACGTGTTTCACTGCACCCTTTTGCATTATAACGTGTGAGATTTTTGTCTGAAGTGCACCATAATCCAGCTGCAAAATCTTGCCTTGCCATGGCTGGTGTATGGAACAGACCTATCAACCATCTCACAAGGGCAGTGTGATGAGAAAAACCCACAACACACATTGAGCCTTTTGGCCCCAGAAGAGTGGGGCAATGCTGATGGCTAAGAAAAGCCAAGCTGCGTTACTCCTGTGGCTTCCTGCAGGCCTGCCAGCTCCAAGGGGGAAAGCAAGTGATAACAAGATGAGAGCTGCACGGAGGGTGGCACCAGCCACAACAAAAGCTACACTCAAAACAGCACAAAATTAAACCTAACAAAAACAATGCAGTCTCTAGAGTAAGCAAGGGGGTTCATTATCATGGCTGGGGCTCATTTCCATACGATGTATGGTGACTGCAGCTTTGCCTGGCCGGTCTGAAGCTGCATTTTTACACCTGGACTGGCAATTGTCACTGCAGGTTGTTCCAAAGAGATGAGGAAAATAGTTAAAAAAATATATATGTGTGTTAATTAGAGGCTTTTTGATGGGAATGGAAGTGATACTATGTAGCTGATAGAGTCTGGGGAAGTGCATTCATACCTGGACAGCCACAAGCTGACGGAGGGCTGAGTGCACCCCTATCCCCCAGTACCCACAGGCTGCAGGTAAGGAAGCAGGCACCATCAACTCTCCCCGTTGCCTAAAAGGGAGATGGACAACCTAAAAGTTGCCAGGGAGGGGGCCAGGTAAGCAGCCAAGTCTCCCTGAGTTGGGGATGGGTGATTTTAATGCGGTACCACCAAGCTGACGAAGGCCTGCAATCTGGAGAAGCAACCCCCACATGCCACCATCAGAAAAATCTGCAGCTGGGTCATTTGCTGCATGGAAAAATGCTGTGTCTCCAGCTGGGACTTTGCAGCACCGAGCTCCCCCAACCAGCCACAGCCACCGAAAGGGTGCAGGGAGGAGTGAGCTCTTTGCAGCTGCAACTGGGGACCCACCAAAACCAGAGCTGAACTCCCTGTGTCAGTGTGGTTATGGTCAGTGTGGTTATGGTCACCACCAGGACATGTCTGCTCCATTAGGCAAGAACGAATGGCCTGGACATGGTCTGAAGCTGGGGACCATGCTGTGAAAGGGGGCTGAGCACACCCCAGGGAGAAGAGTGGGCAATTTGTCCACTTGTGGCATCCAAGCAGCCCGTAGCAGCCTGCTCCTCCTGGGGCTGCCCTGCGGGATGGGGACTCAGTGGCCCTCTGGTGGGACAAAACACAGTGTCCAGGGCTGCGGCAGCCCAGGGAAGCCATGCAGCTGCTTCTCAGACTGAAAAGCAGGGTCAGGCTCTGAGGTTTGCCCCAGCAAGATCTGGCCTCCTGGATGCTGGAGCCAGGATGCCAGGGATCACACACTCACTTCTGTTTGCTGGAGAGCCCTTTATGAAAACACCCAGAGACCCCCAACGTAGCCCAGGCTTCAAACAGGGGACCCCTGATACCCTCAGATATCTACATGCCCATCTGCAGCTCTTCTCTTCCATGCCCCAAGGAAGAGCATCCCCATTTCAAACACCAAGGAGGCCAAGCAAACTGGTTCCCCCCCTAGCCTGCACTGCTGCCTGATGACTTCCCTCATCATATATGAGCCTGATGGCTCCCTCTCATCACTCAGGCATGGCCAGGCTATCCCATGCTCCCATCTAGACTCAGCAGAACAACGTCAGTCAGTGGGGGTCAGGGTACACCCTGGAAGCACTGGAGCAAAGGCTTGAGGAAAACAGCAAAGGGATGACGGATCAAAATATCCCACTCCAGAGGCTGCTGGGTAAAAAGAGAGCAGATTTGCTTATTCCAGATGCCTCAGTTTGTGGCAGGGGTGCGGGAACCAGGGATGCAGCATCAAGGAAGGTGGGGGGAGAGCAGTTATGGTCAGGGGCAGCAGGAGTGGGGAGCCAAGGACCAGCTGTACCTGCACTTCCCATCCTGGTCACAGCAGCCGTGGGCAAGATTACAGCGCTCGCTGCAGTCATCACCTACAAGGCAGGAGACAGAGGGAGTTAGATTAAGCAGAGACAGTAGATGATTCTAGATCTGCCAGTGGCCCTGCTGGCTCACAGCTTTTTCTCCCTTTCCTAAGTGCTGAGCCTGCCCTTTCTCAGAACTGTAAGGTGGGGGACCTTCCTTTCAGTGGCTGGACGTTACATAAGAGATGAGGATTTTGCAGTCATCCAAGCATCTATAACACTGCCTTTACTGAGAAATGGAACACTGCTTCAAAACTACCTCATCTCTAATGATCACCTCTCACCCTCTCTCTGAGGCCGTGAATTGGATCCTCTGTCTCCCAGGATGTCCCCATCCCCTGGGACACTTACTGGCATGGAGCAGTCTGCTCAGGGCTCCTGCCCTCCACTGGGACCCACCTGCTAGCATTCCCCCTCTGTCACAGGCAGGCAGGACTGGGCATCACAAGGGGCCAGGTATCCAGTTCTGTTTATTTATTTAAAGGCAACAGAAGTTGTAACTGAGCCGTGGCCTCGCTGTGCCACTTCTCATCCCCTGCTTGATGCTGGCCTGCCTTCTCCTTCTCCAGCCAGGTGTCTGCTTTCATCCCTGTCTTCCCCTCTCCCCCCTCACCCGCTGACTCGCTCTGGCTGCATGGACAGAAGAGCTAAAGCGAACGTCAGGAGACAGGGGATTCTCCAGGAGATCTGAGTGATCCCAGACCAGGTCCAGGAGATGAACGCCCCCTCCTGACTGAGCCTCTCCATCCTGTACTGTGGCAGGATAAAGCCCCACCTGAAGAGGCACACTCAGGCTTTCCTCAGGCCACGCGATGTGCTGCCTAGGAAGCGCGCAGGGGGAGAAATCCCCCATCCATTCTTGCTACAGTGAGGCAGGAGGCCCCATCGCTCAGGACAAGAGCCTCTCAAAACAAGCCACTGCAGAGCTGGTGCGGCATCTTGGGGCTGCTCAGCCCAAGCCTGGGTATTGTCGCCTTTCTGTTTTGTAACCGTCTTTCCCGGCAGATGGCTTTGGGAATTCATCACTTATCTAGAACAGGGGGAGAGCAAACTAATCTTTGGGAAGGGATTTTGTCTGATGGGATCCAGGATTAGCCAATCAGTTTTGGGATCTTCTTTCCCACCTGCTCTGCTTCTCTGAACAGGCTTATCAATTCAGGGACCCGTTCACCCTAACCCATTCACCCAGGGCAGCGGGAGCTCTCACTGCTGGTCAGCCCCGTGGGCACCAGAGCAGGGGTTTCTACAGTTGCCACCAGTCACCCCTCCAGGTGCCTGTGGTGCCCTAGGTCCCTCAGGATGATTGAGCAGCATTTTCTGGTCTTCCAGGTCAGGCCAATTCTATTTTGCATGGAGAATTGATCAGACTTCAGCAATGCCAAGGACAGGTTTGGAAAGATGGATATAAGAAAGGACGTCCCTACAAAGACTCACCTTGGGCAAGCTGATGATGGGCCAAGAGGATCCAAACCAAGGACATGAGCTGGAGACAGAAGCTCCTGAGCATGGTCAGTGTGGCCCCACCGAGATGAATACCTACAGAGAGAAAAAGGCCAAGCTCAGAAAAACCACCTGGCTGACACCACAGCTTCACTTCATGCATCCCTTCCTCTCTGCTACCTGGCAGTTTTGAGTTGAAACATCCAGTTTTGTACAGACTTGTCACCTCACTCCTCTCTGTCCTTCCAGGCTCCTTCCTCTAAGGCAACATTGGAGCACTAAGAATCAAACAGCCTTTTAAAATGCATGTACAGGAGAACTGAGCACACACATTCAATCCTGACCATGCAATAGCTCAGGGTCGTACTTTGCACCTTGGAGCACCTGCCCCTGCCAGCTGCTGTCAAGAGACCAGAAGCCTCCAGAAACACCAGACCATCTGTGGAGACCTTCATCTTCCCTCCCGAGATCTGGGGTGTTTCAGCTTCATGCTGTGCAAGGTCCCTGCAGTGCATGTTCAAATGAATAGACGGGATGAGTCTTTTTACAGCCCTCAGGCTGCTTTTCAAGCCCTTCAGGAGGGCAAGAAGACAAGTAGATCTAGCAAACGAGCAGCCAGTAAATGACAGCCCTATTTCATTTTCCAAGCAAGTGAAGGGATAGGCACTAGACCTGGGCTGTATCCCCAAGTAGGAAAGGCAAACACGCACCTCTTGCTAGGTGCGGTCCTTTTCCTCCGCTGTCCTGCAGAGAGCCCTGTCCGTCCAGGGTTCCTGCACCCATCTATTTTCCGACTGCCTCCTGCTCTCTTGAAGTACTATTAAATACTTTCCAAAAATGCTTCATTCCCTCCCAGCCTTCTGGGGTTATTAAGGGCAGGAAATTCGAGGGTGATACCATAAGTATATTACTATAATGAGATGGGAGGGGTTAAACATTTCTTCTAAGAGAGTGGTAAAGGTATGGAGCAGACTCCATCCAACTGCGTGGGTGTGATGGACAGGGACCATTCTACTTTCAGCTCAACTCTTTAGCTCAGGGAGGTTGTGTTGGGTCAAGAGTTGCATGAAAGATTTCTCAGATGGGGAGAGGAGACCTCCCACCCACCCACATGTACACATGCACTGCAGGAAGAGGTTTTGGGGTCCCTGCTAAGGGCTTCACCTGGCCTGGACCAGACAAAATAGCCCACAAAAAGCAATGATGTTGCTTGAAGCATCTCTCCAGCAAACAAACTATAACCTATAAAGGATGCAGCATTTTCAGAGGGGTTTGGGGCCATTATCATCACTGCCCCAGCCAAATCCCAGCACCGATCGCTGCATCCTCCCTTTCCATGCTCCCCTTGTCACCATGCTGGCAGGACCCTCCTTTGCTTCCTGCCCCCAAATGCTGGGCAGTGGCGAACAGCTGCTGCATTTCAGGGGATGGCAAAGCAATTCCTACAGAACTTATAAAACAATTTAGGGCTGAACAGTTGGTATCCTGTTCCTTCAAGGCTGTAAGGACCTCACCCTCCAACCATGTCACAAACGTCGTTTCCCCCACAGCTCCCCACAGTCTCTTTGCTCAAGGCACAGCCTCTCAGTCCTCCTTATGCAGCCACCCCATGGATGCTGCTCCCATCCTACCCAAGGGCACCTACCCAAGGGCTGCCCTGGACCCCGGCAAGGCGCTGGGGGCATCCTGGTGGGCAGCCAGTGCCCAAGGGCGGTGTGAGCAGCACCAGGCAGTCTGGCTTTGGGTCACAAGGACACAGAGGAGGGAGCTCCCTCTGTCCCCCGCCTCCCCTCTGGCCTTGCCGGGCTGGGGGCAACCAGCGGGGCTGTGGGCTATTAAGGACGCCCCTGGGAGCTATAAATGTGCCCCTCGGGGGTATTAAGGACCTTTTGGGGCTACTAGGAACAACCCCAGGAGGGGAGCTGGCAGGCAATTCCCCCTAGACAGGGAGCCTATCAGGGACCCCTCCGAGCTGGAGGTCCGGGGGCACGGGTAGGAACCCAGAGGATGCTGTGCCGCTGCGGCTCACTCCTTCTGCCCGTTCTCCCCTCCCTCCCC
>VXBJ01004007.1:78682-139750 GCA_013400055.1 Nycticryphes semicollaris | reverse complement strand
CGCCGCCGCCGCCGCCGCCGCCGTGCAGCCCCGGCCGCCTGCCAGCGGCTGCGTGTGCCTGCACATCCCCGCTCCCTCCCCGGGACATCCCGCCTCCCGCCGCCCCAAACCGCAGGCAGCCCCCGGCCCGGCCCTCCCTGCCCGCTCACCCCTGCCCTGCTGCCGCCGCCGGGGGCGAGGGGGGAGCCCGGTACGGCACCACGCGGGCCCGCCCGCCGCGGGGGAGTCTGTGTCTGTGAGGGGTCACCGGTCCCGTCTTCCAGGACAGGCTCGCAGAAGATGGAGGGGTGCCCCGGGCTGGGGGTGCCCCCCCGGGAGAAGCCATCCGGAGCTCGGGGGGAGGTTGCAGCGCCCACCCCCCTCCCCGTTGCACACACACGCTTGGGTTAGGGGCTGCGGCCCGCTGTTGCCAGCCTCTCGGCGGGCACCGGTGCCTTGCTGCCTAGTCCCTCTCTCAGAAATCGGTGCTGGATGATCCAAGCCCTAATTTCACCCAGATTATCCGAAATAAGCAAGAACGCCTCCTGCAGCCTCTCCCTTCCAGCTTCGGGGGCCACTAACACACCTATGCTGACAAACCGTAGGGTTAAGAAGCCCCATCCTTGAAGCAGAGGTGCAACATGGAGTGGTCACCACAGAAGAAAGTAGCCATCTGGCAAAGATGCAGTCCCCAGCACTTCTCTCGCTGCTGCTCACAAGCCAGCGCCTCAGTGAACAATAAGACAATCCTGGGAGCAGGGCTGGGCTGTCACTTTTTCAGGAGAAACAGCTGCCTGCTCTTCTCCTCACCTTGCATGGCCTTTCTGCTACTTGACAAGATCGTATCTGTCACCTTCAAAGGTCCTAGCAATCCTTAATTAGATTACAAATTCACCTTGGCCAGCCCTCTTCTGCCCCTGCACCCCACAAGGTTTGCTGTTTTCCACCAGGAAGGAAGAATCACCTGCTCCTGGCACTTAAGTGGATGTTTCCTCATTCCATCTCTTCATCTTACCAGGCAGAGTTCACCCCATCCCTGCTCTCACCTACTCCAGTGCCCCCAGTTGTCTACAATTCTTGATAGCCCTGTCAGCATATCACACGGCCTGTGGCAGCCACGGGTGGCATTGCAGGCCCCAGCACCCTGGGACAGCCCGACAGCCAGCAGTCCCATCAAGGCCCAGCTCTCTCTCCGGCTCTGTCTGCAGATCCCTGCTTGCTCCCATCCTTGACAGGTCTGCACAACACAACCCCACTGAGCAGTAACATGGGAGCCTCCCACCCTGCCCACTGCCACAGAAGCTGCCTCCTTCCTGTCTCTCTCCTAACCTCCTGTCAGCCAGGAGCACTCATCCTGTCCTTGCCCGCCTCCTCCTGTCTCTGTCACCCCACCTAGCTGCCTCAAGGTCCCTGAGCACCAGAGAGGTCCAAACCTCCTGCTGCTCAGGCTGCTCCATCAGCTTCTTGGGTATTTATGGGACGGGTGTGTACTAGCTCTGTTCTGAGATGCTTCCTGTGGTTCTCCATCCATTTTCATCACCCTATCCTTCCCATCCAGCTCAGCCTGCTTCCGAATCCTGGTTCACACTGTACTGGGGCTTACAGCAAAATGGAGAGAGGAAGGCTGAGCACAGCCTCTGGTATTCGGTTAAAAACCAGATAGTCTCTCCTTCAGTCACTGCTGCTCCAGGACCTGGGAGGATCCACCTTTCTTCTCTGACCCCCACAACACCCTGCCTTGCACTCTTTGCTCTGCCAGTCATGGTTGGAGGCCAAGTTTTTACTGGCGGCACCTCCAACATTGAGTGTAGGCTGCTCAGCCTCACCCTCACCTCCTCCTTGAAATCCTATTGCCTACACCGACTGTCTCAGATAAAACACCACCTCCTGTAACATCCTCACCTGCTCTTGCACTCCTCTGCAGGGATCTGCCCTGGTCCTGACAGTGCTGCACTGCAACGCCATTGCACAACCATGCCTGGGTGCTCTTAAACCTCACTCGGTTAAATGCACCGAGGAGAACCCCTCTGGACACTGTATGTGCATTTGAACGGGCAGATAAGAGGGTGCCTGTGGAGGGGTCCCTGCACACATCGATATCCGTAAGTATCTACACCCACAACGCGAGCGCTGAGGGAGAGGGAGATGGGATTAGGTTGCAGTCAGCGGAATGGGACACGTGGCTCTCCCCGTGCTGCGTCTCCCGGAGGTGAGAGCTGCGGCGCGGAGCGAGGGCCATCCAGGCTGAGGAGGTAAAGTGGGTTGTGGGAGACCTGAACGTTGAGGCAGGTGGGATTTCACAGGGGGTGAAATGGGCGTATTTGAGGAAATAGGGTTTGGGATTTCAAGTTTGGTTTTCTGTGCAAGTAACATAGAGAGAAGCAGCCAGCAATGGGTGGGAGTAAAATAGGTGGGTACAGAGGAAGGGGAAGGGACCAGAAGGGAACCCCAAGCACTGTGGACCTTGGATGCACTCCTTCCTCAGCTCTGAAGGGCTCCTGTCCCATCCCTGGGCCCACTCCTTAGTTCCAGGCTTCCTCTGGCAGTCCCTAGGCTGCCCAGGGTGATTCAAGCAGAGCAGCTCTATTTGCAAACCCAAGAAATACGCGTTGAGGAGTGGATTCCTGCACTTGGCTTAGACCCTGCTCTACTGGGCTCTGATCCCTGCCATGCCATCCCTAGAGGCGTCTCAGATGTAACAGCTGCTGGGTCTGAATTAGGAAGGATTTTTTCCTAACCATAAGAGTCTCTCCACTGCTTTTTCCCCCAGTGAAGGAAATCCCACAAAGCAGGGACCTGGAGTCAGAACAGGAACGATCTGTCGCCACGATCTCCCCCCGCTGTGCAGCAGCTGCAGGCTCCCTCCCCTGCCTTCCTTCCAACACATCCTCACCACTCCCAGCCAGAGGGAGGAATTACCTGTCAAAACCAGCTGGAGCTGCTTCCCTTTCTTCTGGCGTCTGGAACCTGCACCTTGGAGGCAACTGGACATCAGGGGTGAGGAGCAAATGCTGGGCTGAGGGAACAGGTGATGTCGCCTCTTCTGTTCCACCAAGAAACCTTCCCCGGAGCAAGGAGAGAAAGAAATTCTTCCCTCTGCAGAAACCCAAAGAAACTCAGCCCTTCTTGCCCACTCTAGTCCCTCGAGGGAGGCAAAGGAGAGGCACAAACCAGCTGGAGAAAGACCACAAACACTTCTTAGCTGCCAACTCAAACTATCATCCTCTCCCGCAGCTCTTGCTCCGAGTCACCCTCTCCGCCTCACACGCAGCTCTTGCTCCGAGTCACCCTCTCCGCCTCACACACGGCACCAGCCTGGGGTCTCTGGGTTAAAACAAATGTCCTCCCCCATCCCACCCCCCTTGCTTTTCCCATTCCACCCCAGCCCACAACAAACATCAGCAGCTTGCTGGCCCTGCAGCCATGTAACCCAACCCCAGCCATTGTTCCCCCTTTCCCAAGGTCTATATTTGACTCTGCGGCAGCACCGTGGCTGTGCGTCTGTGTGTGTGTGCGTGTGCACTCACTGCACACGCACGCTCTGATAGTTGTTCAGAGCCTCATTCCCCAGATGCTCAGGATTGCTTAGAAATAGCTTCCATGGGCAGTAGGTGTTGGTGCCTGCAGTGGGGAAGTGGAGGGGGCGGGCGAAAGAGAAGTAGGGAGTGGGTGAAGGTCAAAGGTGGGACTCTTCCCGCCCAATTGCACCATCTCAATGGTCTGCTGCCCTGCAGAGCGTGGCCATTGACAGACAACAATGCATACACTCAGCAGCAGGGCTAGCAGCAGATCCGGGGAATGATGGAAAAAACGCCAAATTGTGGTCTTGGTGAATCCATCCTGAGTCGCCCTGCCCTCTGATCGCCTTGCTCTCTGGTGGAAGAAGTGCAGTTCAGCTTCCAAAAACCTTTCAAACCTTCCTGGGTCTAGTGGCTGAGGCCACCAGCAATGGCATAGGGGAGGGAAGTATCCTTATTATCCTTAATTCCCTCAGCCTGGTGGCTCTGCAAGGGGTGTCTCAGCGTATGGGAGCTGCCCTGGGATTCACCCTCCTCTGTTTCAGTACTGCATTAAGGTAAGCAGGGCTAGACTGGGATGTATTTTGTGTTTTCCCAAAGCCTCCAGGAATGTTGCCCAAGCCCAGTGTCACATTCCCAGTGACCCTGGAGTCCCTAGGAACACTGCCTAGGCTCAACACAAGCCTCTTTTACTTGCATCCATTGTGGCCTAACAGGACATAAGTTAAAATCAGAAGTAAGTGCAGTCAAAATGAACAACAGGAGCAATGGCCTTTATCCTAAATGCTGATGATCCAGGGAACTCACTGCCACTGAGTAACAAGAAAAGCCATTCATTTAAAAAATTATTGGACATTTGTATATATAGTGAGGACAAAAAGCTTGAAAGAGCTCCCAAGAGCTCCAGGGCACTGAAGATGCCCTCTAGTGCATGGAGTAAGGAGTGGCTTTCCACAATGGCAGGTTCTTGAGCAAGTTTGTGCTGAGCAACGTTTGTACCATTCCCTGAGCCATGTGGACCTGGCCTGGGGAGAGGAAGGATGCTGGAAGCACCATACATACATACCTACCGGAGAGGTGTGGCCCAGCATATGTTTCCCAACACCAATGCCAAGGGGCCGTGGACTGTATGGATGTTCTGGTGGTACCTGTAAGATGCCCTGGAGAGATGATTCCCCTCCAAGCCTCTGACTGGCAGCTCACATCTCCTCTGCTCTGAGTGAGCCAGCTGTGGAGAGTCCTTCATCATCAGGGCTGCTGCTTCCTGAAAGGGATCTGAAGCCTGCACTGGCCTCCAGGCAGCTGCTCCATTGGGACTGGCTTCTCCACTAAAACAGATCCTTTGAGTCTAGGAGAGCCTATATGACATTATCATGGACTTGAGCTCAGTACCTGGCAGCCTCCAAAACCTGCTGTGAGGAGCTGGAAAAGTAAGCTTAAGTAAGTCATACATTATTTTGAGATACAGATTTCCTTCGTTCACCCTCAACACTTCTACCCAAGACAAGAAAGAGCCAAGGAAAAAAAAAAAAAAAAAAAGCAGGAGTTAGATTTGAAGAGGGATGGAAAGAGACAGAGGTATATATGGAGGGTGGCTAGAGAAAAGATGTCTTGAGCCCCTGTGGCTCAAAAGATTGAGTCACCCCCCTTCAAAAAGCCCTCATGAGTTCATTAAGAAGATGTAAGATCTTGTTTTGCCCTGTGATTTCTGGCTTCCCTCTGCATATAAGTGTGACAGCTAATATCAGGGCTCTCCCAAGGGAACAGACTGCAAGGGGTAGACCCATTTCCTTGCTGCCAGGAGGAGGTCTGGAAGTACCAGAGCGAGAAGGAGATGTCCTCCAGGCTTTTCCTTTGCTGGCACATACACGTGGGTGCCTCGAAGCCCACCTCTAGCCCTCTCCTGTTCCCTTTCCAGCTGGCAGCTCTAGCAATGAAACCTCTTAATCTCACTGGGAGCGTGCAAGTATTTAATGGGAGTCTCTTGAAGCAAATGTTTTGAGCTTCCTCGGTGTTTGCCTCTGAGCTTGCTCCTGGGTATTTACAGAAGTTGGCATATCTTGGTGTTTGCAGTAAAACCTGGCAGGAGAGCCTGTTGTAGTGAATTTCAAGGTCATTTCATGAAACTTTGGCCCATGTTTAGAAAGGCTTGAACCCTGCGTGCAGAGGAGGGGAGTCCATAATTAGCAGCCCCAAGGGATGTGGACGAGTGTTGGGGGGGAGGCTAATTGCAGACTGGCTGGCTCCTTGGCCTTCAGCAGCTTCCATGAAGCAGGGAAGCAGTGTGCTCAGCCAAGCACCAAGCGTGTCCTAGAGAAAGGTAATTCCTCCCTGGCCTGCCTGAACCCGTCCCTATAAACAACAAGAGCTGCACAGGGAGAGCAGTGCTGCAGATTTCACAAAAACTAATAATAATAAAAAAGGTCTCTCTGATCTGGCCATGCACGGTAGGCACACAGAAGTGCTCCTCAGAAGAAAACACACAGCACTGTGCCTCTGCCTGAAAGAGCCTGTGGAGTCCCTGCTCTCCTCTCAGAGAGCTTGGGGGATCAGCTCCTTCTGTGCACCCTGGTGAAGTGCCATCCCCAACACCTTGCACGCAGTGACCTCCCCTCGCTCAGCCCCACACCCAGACAAAGCACGCCAGGGAAAAGCCATCATCAGGCCTAACCCCTCCGCCACCTCCTCGCGTGCTCTGGTGAGAGAGACCGGCCCCCCTCCTTCCTCTCCACATACTTTTAACTCAGTTCATTTCAAACACTTTATTAGCATGACAAGCTAAGCAAGTTTTTACAAAGGGGAAGGGAGGCAGACCCCCTTGAGTCTCAAGTCTGAGGCTCAGTCTGAGGCTGACACCATGACTCCAGTCTTTCTCCCTGTCAGGTTTTGCCTGGCATTACAGCAGCTGTCCTGCCCCTTGGCCACATGTGCTGTTTCCCTCCATTCCTTCACCAGTTGAAATTGCTGGCGTGGGAGGATGACTGCCCTCCAGTCTTGTTGCACGGCAGCACCCATGCTGGATTTAGCACCCGTTGGGGCAAAGGCTTTGCAGGGAGCGTTGGCGGGGCTCGGGCGAGGCTGCAGGAGGAGAAGCTGTGCAGTGTTGAGGCAGCTCGTCCTGTGGGGAGCTCACCCTAGAGAGCAGTGGTAACCGTGGCATGGGTCCCAGCTGGGAACAGGCTTTTTCTGGTAGAATACCCCGTATGAGGTCACACCCCAGTACCTGGTCCCTTGCAGAGCCCTGGATAAAAGTTAGAAGCACTTGTGCAGGGCTCAGTGCAAGAGCCAGGACTGGTTCAGCATGTGAACATGGCATGAAGCTGGTGGTGAGCAGAGGGATGCAGGGGATGCCACAACTGACTACTTGAGAGCAGAAGATGCCAATTTCTGCTGCCTCCCCCTGAGAGTAACTGGTGCAAGGTGAGTGCAGAGAGTAGAAATCCACTGCTGCCAGACTCTGCACTCCCTGCCCCACAATGACCGGCTGCTCTAGGGACAGGGCAAGAGATGAGAGCCAGCTGTTGCTGCACTACTTTAAGGCTAGTTAGAAATGGCCAGTAGGGGTCACTGATATCTATTTTATTTATTTTATTTTTCGTACATATTGCATTTATAAATATACGGAGCATCCATAGGCAGCAATTGTAATGGGGAGGTGTCAATGTGCAATTTACTCATCAGCTATACATGCCGGGGGAAAGGGCCCCTACATATGTTTGAAATACCAGTATGAGTTGTGCATCCCTCTCTGCTCAGACTCCATGATGGCATGAAACCACTGAGCTGTGCCAAGTGCCAGAGTACTGCGATGGTGATTTTCCAGCACCGTTCTCCAGTTCTGCCTTCAACCTCAATCTGGTGTTGGCAAAGATGAGTTGAAAGATACTCAAGAGATTCAAGCCTCAGGGGCAGGACTGTCCGCTTGTCTTTCTGTGCAGTGCCCAGCACAATTATATCCCAACTGCAATCCGTGCGTTTAGACAGTCCCATAAGACAAATAGCACTTTGGGTTAGTATGGTTCAGCACAGTTCTGTTCTTCAGCTGCTGTCACTGGGGATCCTGACATAGCCAAAGTGTTTGCCTGTGAAAAAACTCCAGGAGTTTTTTGAGGGTTGCATCTTCATGTTAAAATTGAGCCCCAATCCTCACTGTTACAGAGTTGGACCGAATTATACATATTGTTGTAGGCTGTTGTTAGCAACTGTTTTACTGGTGAGTTGTATTTTTCGGATAGGTGTGTGCTTCAGGATGTGTTTGGCTGTCCAATTCTGTATCCACAGACTTGTTTGGCTGTTCTTACTGTTCCTGAGATGCTGTTGGTTTTGTGTGCTGGTCTCCTGGCATATCCCAGAGCACAAGCTATGCTCAAAATATGCCTTTTTTTTGTTTTGTTTTGGTCAGCTCAACCTGTCTATGAAACTGCTTCTGCCTCTGAGGGTTTCCCATCTGATGACTAGCGGGGAATCCTCTGTGCAGCCTCTTCAGACAGCTGGAGTCAGAGAAGTAGTGGAGGTGGTGAGTGTTTCCTAAGAGTCCCTTCAGGACTGTAGCATCCAAGCAGGAGGAAACGTGACTTCATGCAACTCTCAGGCAGGCTCTGAAACAGCCACTAAAGGGTGGTCCAGCCCCCATCGTTTTCCCAGCTTGACCTGGGTTGGAAGGGAACTTGAGAGAACCAAGCCTGCATTGCCTTCTTCTGGTGGGGAGACATCACTTCCGCCAACTACTTCTTCACCAGCCAAAACTGTAGGCGATTCAGAGGGATTTGTGCCTCCGCAGGGTGGCACCTGCCCCTCCAGGGGTTCCTTTTATACAGTTACAGGGGTCTATATAAAGTGCTGCCAGCTGGAAAGTATGTTGAAGAGATTCCTCTCTGCTCTTCACTAAGGGTCATAAATTCAGCTGGTATTTGAGAGAATCTCAAATATACTTCCAGGACTGTTTGCTGAGGGCTTTACATCCGCCAGAGGCCCCTTAAAATAAAAGGATTATTGGGAGTCAAGTGTTAGATTACCTGCTGCTTGTTAATTGAACTTCAGAGGCTTTAGCAAGCAACTGGCTGTAGCAAGGAGCAGCACTTTGGTATTAATGGTGTTATATAAATGAATATAATGTAACATAACATCATGCTTCCGCATCATGTCACGTGTCTGGGCTCAGGACAGTGGTACGTCCAGCTCACAAGCATACTGGATACAGGAAAAGGCAGGGTGGATGTGTGTGGAGAGAGAGGGAGAGGAATTGGGAATCAAGGCCTTTGGGACCTGAGGAAAGAGTTTTTCAGCAGTCAGAGCAGGTGACTGGTGTTCAGGCATCCCAAGCTCAGTTCCTGCCTCCCTGTGGCTGTCTGACCTTGGGATCTGATTTTGAGAAGAGTTAAGTTTAATGGAACCAGGAAATGCCAAGACCATCTGAAAATCAACCTCTCTCCTTCCTGTAGGGCTTATTTCACCTAGACTTGCAAAAAGCTTGAGGATCTTACTCTGAATGGTCACCAACAGAAAGCAGGCATTGCTGCCATCAGTGTGCACCCACGGAAACCTGAACAGACCACAACTGTGAAGGCTCCAAGTCAGCAAGGCCCGGTGGAAATGAGAAACCTCATCAGCTATGAAAATTTCATCAGCTGGCGCTGTGGAAGCAAGAATCTGGAAGTGCAGAGCAGATGGGCAGCCTGGATTCTTGGAGCCATTGTCCTTCTGCTTGTTATCTGACTCCTGCACGGGGAGGATTTGGAGAATTTATGGGGGCACAAGTACCAAAGGCTTTCTTGAAATATCCCTGGCTGACGTGTGGCATGGTGCGGACGGCACTTGCTGGGTGCGCAGCAGACGTTTCTGCACAATATTCCCAAGGTCATCCAAGAGGGATCCTGCTGAGCACCTGTCTTTTATTGTGTAAGAGAAGGGACCATTTGAGCAGAGTTTGCAGTGCTGTGAGCCTGGTACTACCTGAATGCAAATTTGAAGGCTTCATAAATGTAGCACACTGAGGAATGTCTTCCAAATATTAGCAGGACTTTTCTTGACCGTGCAAATTTCCTCCATTATTTACCATGTGAATAACTCAGGAGATGTTTGAAAAGAAACTATAATAGGAAAGGAGGGGCAGAGGGTGAGTAAGACTATGCACCAGGCATGAGAGGCAATGGGCAAAGTACCTGTGTGAGCTCAGAGCAGAACAAATGGGCTGATTTGGTTCAAAATTTAAATGTATTAACTTGTTGAATTCCCTATGCTAGAATAATAGAGTGGACTATTTTGCAATTAAAGACCAAAGTGCATTACCTAAGTTGTGTTCAGTTTGACTGGTCCATCTTTGACTGGTACACACCGTCCTCAACTCCTTTCCTTTAAGAAGCAAGGAGTTGTCTTTGAAGGATCTATTGGATTTTTCCATTCACTGCTGTCTCCTTCTTCCTCCTCCTTCACCTGGCCTCACAGATGGGGTAATACTTCCCTAGTGACAGGCTGTAATATGCCTCAAAGAGTGCCAGGGCGTTTCTCAGGGACTGAGGAACATAACAAGGGGAAGGAGCTGATCCTGGACACTGCCTCCTGGTGAACTATCTTGGCAAAGAACTGAAGAGGTCTTGCAGATCACCTAGAGTTACTGTGAGCCTACTGTGGGGTCCTGAGTGCATCCACAGGTTCTAATTGCTGTAACCGGTGAACTATTGTTTTTCTGTCATCTTCATCAGCTCAGAGGTTGAGCTGCCTCTTTTCAGGATCTGCTCTGACATGGGACAACTGTGTAACCTTGGAAGTAGCCTGGGAGGTGACCAAGGGCTGCAGCCTGGCTGGTCTGTTGGAGTCTCCAGAAGCATCATTCTCTCGTCAGGTGAAAGGCCTCTGCCAAGAGCCATGCAGCAAAAGGCATGGGTGAAGAAGAAGGAAGAGGATGGCATTCAGAGTTATGGCATTTGGCTTCCCAAGTAATTGTTACGCATGATGGAGCCCTGCTTTCCTGGAGACGGCTGAACACCAGCCTGCTGATGGGAAACAGTGAACGAATTCTTTGTTTTGTTTTGCTTGCATGTGTGGCTTTGCCTCTACCTATTAAACGGTCTTCAACTCAACCCATGAGTCTGTTCTTTTACTCTTCCTATTCTCTCACCCATCCCAACTAGGGGGGAGTGAGAGATCGGTTGGAGTTAAACCATGACAGGTTGGAAGGGATCTTTAAAGGTCACCTAGTCCAAGTCTCTGCAATGAGCAGGGACATCTTTAACTAGATCAGGTTGCTCAAAGCCCTGTCTACCCTGGCCTTGAATACGTCCAGGTATGGGGCATCTACCACCTTTCTGGTTAGCTTGTTCCAATATCTCACCACCCTCATTGTAAAAAATGTCTTCCTTATACCTAGTCTAAATCTACCTTCTTGCAATTTAAAACTGTTACTCCTTGTCCTACTGCTACAGGCCCTATTAAAAAACCTGTCCTCATCTTTCTTATAAGCCCTGTTTAGGCACTAGAAGGCTGCTGTAAGGTCTCTCCAGAGTCTTCTCTTCTCCAGGCTGAACAACTCCAACTCTCTCAGCCTCTCCCCACAGGAGAGGTGCTCCAGCCCCTCTCATCACCTTTGTGGCCTCCTCTGGACCTGCTCTAACAGGTCCATCGTCCTTCTTATATTTGGGGCCCCACAGCTGGACGCAGTACTCCAGGTGGGGTCTCACCAGAGCTGAGTAAGGGGGCAGAATCACCTCCCTCGGCCTCTTTTGGCGCAGAGAAGGCACACGGTCCNAATGGCGGCCTGAAGCGAGAGCGTGGGGCCGGGCCGAGCGGGGGCAAAGTTTGGGGCGGGCCAGAGGTGGGGCCGAACCGGGGCAGAACCGGCCGCAAAGTCACTGGGACCCCGGGCGGAGCCGAGCCCGACCGGGTCAGAGCCGGGCTGGGGGCCCGGGGGCGGGGAGCGGGGAACGCGACCGGCCGGGGACAGAGCTTGGGCCCGGGCGGGGCCCCCCGCGCCCAAGGGGCTCGTCGGTCCTCCCGGGCGGGCTTCGGGCCGGCGCCCCGCAGGGCGGGGGGCTTTCCTTGTCCCCGTGTGTGGCCTGGGACCGGAGGGAGGTGTCGGAGTCCCCCGAGGACAGCGGGTCCCGGCGGGTCGCACCGCGGGAGTCAGCCGGGCGGGGCGGGCGGCAGATGGGGACTGGGTGCGAGAGGGAGGTAGGGCCACAGTCTCGGCCCCGGGGAAGGAGCTGTTTCTGTAAAGGAAGGTGGTAGTGCCACTGCCTCCACCATTGGGGTATCAGGGAGCTCTCCCTACCCAGGGGAAACCTGTGGTGGGGAGCAGAGCAGGCACAAAAGCAGCAGGCTGAACTGGGCCCACAAAGGGTGGTGTAGCCTTGACTGGGTGATGGAGAGGTAGATGGTGTGGGGGATGAGAAAGCAGCATCTGTGCAAGGAGCGGTGCTGGAGTAGGAGCTGCAAAGTGGAACAAGTCTGGGCCAGTGTGTGTGTTAAAGAATGAGTATGACTGACAGTTAGAGTTGGAAGGGAGGGAGCAGAACTCCCCTGGTGCCAAACCTGGCAGCAGGGAATGGGAAAGTCTACCAGCCTGGACACCCTCTCTAGTACAAGGGATGTTTCCTACTATGGAATTAGTGAGCAGCCTCTGGGAGCATGGGAAAACTTGAAAGAAAAAGAAGTGAACAATAAATACTGAACTGCATCTGGCTCTGCACTTGGCCACACAGCATGGAGCAGAGTAAAAGATTGAGTGTTAATAAATGGATTTTTAGATGGGCAGGAAATTGCATTGGTCGGTATCAGGGTGTGCAAATGTTATGCAAGCCTGGCAAAGCTGAGAATGACCTCAGTCTGAGAGATATCAGGTGGAGATTGTCCACTGAAAAGCATCATCCATCAAATGTGGGTAGTTATGTCCCAGAGAAAGCTTTTCAGAGGTTTGCATCTCTGTTTTACAGATTCAGAGAAGGAGCTGGGATAAAAGGCCTACATAAGAGGAAGCAATGAATTGTTGTTGAAGCATCAGACAGCAGGTAAGAAAGCCAGGAATGAGCTGATGCTGAGTCAGACTGTCTTCTTTTGGTCCCACTACTTGACTTTTTTGAGACTACGTGAACAACATACCTGAAAACCTGTCACTGTGTTGTTCTCTGCATCATAGGAGGCCTATGTTGCCTGAATTGAGATGTCAGGGGTGTTGATGAGATGGGAATGACCCTGAAAAATTCAGTAAGAGCCCCTGGGAAGAAAAGCTCAATTAAAGACGTAAGCCAATGCTCTTTACACACCATCCAGAGAAGTAGTCTAAAGTCTGTTCTGTCAGTGCTGAAGTAGCTGTGTTCTCTGCAAAGGGTCTGCCTGGTCAGTATCCCAATAAAATCCTTTCTGATGATCCTGCTCCTGCAATAATTGTGGTGCCAAAGTTAGGTAATTCTAGTGATCCTCTGTTACATTAGATTGGTTTTTTCACCTGTACTTTAACTGATCACATGATGGGTGGTGCAGGTGTACTGCTGGCCTTTCTGCCCTCTCCTGACCTCACTGTTGAGATCCAGTTTAGCGGCACGGCTATTTGGTACCCAGCAGCTTTGGTCCTTTGAGGTGTTCATACCTTTCAGTTACTTCTCAAATCACTTTTGGTACAATTCCTTTTTCTTTTCTGCACATCTTGGTGAATCACACAAAAAGCATATGTATCCCAACAGCGCTTTGCGTACAATGTGTTTCAGCTTCTGGATGTTAAATCAGCATTTAAGCTAGCAGGTCTTAGTTGTAGTATCAGAAGCTTTTGGCTTTTCATTCCTCTCTAGGCACCCAGTGCTCTTGAAATCATGGGAATGCATTTTAGCAGGGCCAGCAGAGTTCCAAAGTACAGCCCATGGCTATCTTCATCTTTAATATTAACAAGGCATTGGGTCAGGAGGGATAAGTTTCGTGCCAAGACCTGTTGCCTCCTCAAAGCAGCTCTCTAAACCGAAGATGACCTTGCATGCTTTTCCAGTCTGGTTCAAGTAGTTTGTTGGCTGCTGCTGAGTCACTTGCCTTACAGCTTTCAAACCCTGAATTCTTATCTCTGCCATCCACTCGAAGTACAAGCATGCGGCATAGTATGTAGGGGAAATAGACTGTGGCTTTGAAAGAGGTATAGTCCTTTGCAGGTCTGTCCCCTTTTTGTCCCAGAGCAGGAGAAATAAAGGCAGATAGGACAAGTGGTTTTTGGTCAATGTGTTGGTGTGGATGTACCAGAGCTGGCTTGTCTCCATATAAAATGCTTTATTATTAAAAAGATGAAGAAAGCCAAGCTGTTTGAGCAGTAACAAAATAAAGAAGAACTGATGCTTGTGCGTTCTGGAGGCTGACGATTTTTCTGAAGGTGAGCTCCTTAATGTGTTAAAATGTCTGCTATGTTTTGATGAAGGTTCCACCAAAAACTGGATTCTGTAAGATTTTCATGTGTCACCACATCTACAGTCTAGTCCTGAGAAAGAGTTCTGGAAGTTAGATCATAACAAATTAACCGTGTTGAGTCCTTGTTAGCAAGAACCTAGCTTTTATAGCACAGTGTGACAAGAATAATGTAGTAGTGGCTAATAACCCCCTGCCTTTCCTGTTGCTGGGAGAAGTACAACATATAGGGGCCTCAAATGAGTCTGCATGTGATAGAGCTTGAGGGCAGGATTTCTCTACTAAGAAATGAGGATCTGGCTTGATACCTTTTTGACTCGTCTCTACTCTTTTGACTGAGGTTGTCAGGAACTGGAATTGCCACAACAGTGCAGGTTTTCTTTGCTGTTTAACTTGGTTGATGCTTTGTAAGTAAATTTAATGCCCTGAAGCTGGGTGTGTTCATCCCCTTGCTTGAAGGCTTTGGTTGGGAAAATATCCCCTTTTTGTATGACACCTTGAGCTATGGAGAGAGTGAGTGCTTGAGGCACTTGTGCAAGCTGTGTGTATTTCAAGTGACTAGTAACTGGGTAAATATGATGCTCTCTGGAATTCATTTTATGTAGGACTGCAAAAGAACTGTGTGGGTAATCTTTGCAAACAGGGCTAATGCCTTAGGGCATGAAATTGTTTCCCTGCCAGTTCCCTACCTGAGGGCTTTTCCTTAGATCTAGATTGGCTGGTCTGTAGCTGTAGTAGGAAGAACATTTTTAAATTTGAGGTGCTTTTACAGCTGGTAAAGGGGAAGGATGACCCTGCAGTCAGAATTCTGAACTGCAATGTAGGATAGCTAATTTCTGACACAGATTTATTGTGTGAACATGTTCAGGTCATTAATGTTTCTTGCTCTTCATTCTTTGGTTGCAAAATAAGATTAATGGGCATCTTACTGGTGATTTGAGGAAGAGTCCATGAGTCCATCCAAGAAGCTTGGATACCATGGTCTTGAATGCTTGAGTTAAGCTTGGTGGAGGAGAGGTGAAAAGGATGCTCCAAGCCATGACACCAAAATGAAGTAGACCCCTGTGTTGATCCACTGTCCTGTATATTCTGTAGCGTTGTGAAATTGCAATAGAGTGCAAGTCAAGCCCTACCTTGCTTAAGACAAGTGGGCACTCTGAGGCCCTCTTTTCTTCCCTTCCCAGGAGGTGTTTGCTTGCTTCCATGGCTTGTAAAGCTTTGTCTGGTGCAATGTTTTTGACTTAAATGAATCCTTTCTCTTTTTTTTTGCCCCGTTATTTGTTCCAGACTCAGAAATTTTTCTTTTCATTGTAAGGATGTTCGTGTAAGGTCTTACTGCTAATATGCTCAGACAGAAAGGGCCGAGAGCAGCAGTTTGCAGGCTGTCTCATATTTGGAATGACATGAGCCACCCTCTCCGGAGTGTCCTCCTGGGAGCTGTGCTTAGGAAGGAAATGGCGTGGAAGGCCCTGTAGGAGTGTGAGAATAGCATTGCAATGGTTGGAATGCAGGATAAGCATCACTTGGGTGGGCTCGGTTTTCCTCTGCTTTTCAACAATGCTGGGTGCCAAGTCTGAGGAAGACTGCTGTGCAGAGGTGAAGGAGCTGGAATGTGTTCTTCAGTTGAGGTGAATGCAATTCAGTGAAACTGATAGGCATCAAACTGAATAATGATTTTAAAGTATTTTCACATGATGTCTAATCTGTGGAAATTCACTACCACATAATAGCACTGAGGCTAAGAGCTGAGCAGGATTCAGAAAAGATCAAGCACTTATGAGTGGAAGTGTTCAGACTTGCTTGAGTGAAATAACTTGTTTTAGAAGGTGTATTTTTCAGGCATAACCCAATCTCTAACAGGTAAAGGTTTGAAGGAAGGGCAGTTAGTTCCATAACTGTCCACTTGGGATTCTTGCTCTGTCTTCTAAAACCACCTTGTATTGGCCTGTGTTAGAGGCAAGGTATGGAATCACACTTATTTGCTGTGTTAGGTTGCCCACTGGCCTTTCTTTTTTGTGCTATCTACAGAAGGCAAAAAACCACCATCAACCAAAATACAAGCCCACAAAGCACTCCCAAGTACCAGGCCTGGTAGTTGAGGTAGTTGAGGATTCTAAACTGGTGGAGAGCAGAGTCCTTGGACAGATAGTGCAGCCCATAGATGAGGACTGTCTTATTCAAGAAGACATGAAAATACTGTTTCTTCATGCCAAGTGGTCAGGCAAAGTGCTTTGGACTTCTTGTCTTTGCTTGTAAGAGGGAAAAGAATGTGCAGAGTTTGGCCTCTCCACATTGCAGTCTTGTAGCGGACTTTGGTCTGGAAGGCGGCTGAAAGGAAGGGCTTTAAGGCTGATCAAGTGAGATCCGGTACGTTGTAGCATGAGCCAAAACATACGAGCTGGGAACACACAGTCTGTGTCCTGTGTTCGTGTCCAATCTGTGTTGAAGATCAAGAGAATCATCAGTGCTGCTTGGTCAAGCAGGCATAGATTCAGTTTGATGGATAGGTTAATAAAGGTAAGTGTCAGCGGTACGGAGATAGGTGTAAAAAGGTGTTTGTAGTGTCTGTTTAAACACAAGGGGAACTCCTGAAGAAAAGAGAGCGTGGAGGGGTTTTCAGACCTAGGAGCAAGTCGTGCAAACCTTGAGATCCCTGTATGGATATCCTCTCTATGTGCTGTTTTGGGAACAACACGAGCTTTAGGGCACAACGTAACCCTCTTGTGGCAGGTGTAGTGGCTGTGAGTAAAGGGTTATTGACTTTCACAGAAGCTTTGCAATGCTGAGAAAGTGAAATGGTTCAGGACTGGAAAGGAAGGTTTTCTGTAAGGGTTAGGCTGGTTTTTAGGCACAGCAGACCTGACCTGCTGCTAGTGGCAAGAGAAAACTGTTTTAAATTTCTGATTTCTAGGGGTCAGGAAATTCAAAACTAAGAGTCCCACAGTGACTACTGTGTCTTTGAGTTCTATATTTATATGTTAGCTCTGCGATAAAGCTGGCTTTGGCAATGTTGTAGGAGTCATAACTGGATTTTCTTATCTTGTGTTTAAAGTCTCAGTTGTCCAGCTGCATTAATGTAACACTCATGCGTGAATGGTTATGAAATCAAAAGGGACAGATGAGATAGTTTTTCTAACTATTGGGAAATTATACTTAGGCTCATAGAAAGCCTTAGGCAAGTTTTGCTTTATAGCATTTGTTTCAGAAAAATATGTTATTTTCCCAAGATAGTAATTAGCTAATCATTGTGGCAATAAGGTTTTTTACCATTATTTTAGCATATGCCACTCAGAGTAACTGCGTTCCTGGCTATGTCTTGCTGCCCAAGTTCTATATAAGTCCCAAAGACACCTTGCTTCATTGTCTCCTAAATCAGATCTTATGCTCCAGCTTTGCTGTTCATTAGTGAGGACTCCACTGCTGCCCAAAGGGAAGATTAAAAATATTTTAGGGAGATGACTTGAAATCTGGTCTATCTCACAGAACCGAAAAGTGATTGCAGTTAATTCTACTGTTCTGTTTTTTCTTGTGTGTTTTTATTTATTGTTTTTTCCTTATTGAGAACTCTTCCCCCTTTTCCTTTGGGAGATATGCACCCCATGTATTGTGTGCACAGCACTTTCAAGTGGAGGAAAAGAAAATAATGGAAAATATCAGAATATTTGTTTTAAATTAGAGTTGTTTTAAGTAACCTTTCTTGAGAATGGACTTCTAGTTCACACCCTGTCTTTAAGTCGTTTTATTTTTCTGAGCCAAAAGTGTCTCATGGACTAAACTATGTGAAATATATTTCTGGATTTTTTTAGTATTGGATTTCTAAGCATTGCTTGCACTATGTGTATGTAAATACTAGCAAATCAAAACTTTGCTCAGAAGTATTTTCTCAGGTAACTGCATTTTGCTAGCAGTACGCTCTGTTAGTCGGTGCCTGTGTAGGCACTCGATACAATTTCTTCTAGTACTAGTACAGAGTGTCATTTTTGGGAAGCCTCTTGCACCAGCTTGGATTGATTCCTGAAATCAAGTCACCCACACTGGGCTGCAGATTTTCTGTAGAGTCTATTTAGGAGTGTATCTGTTTTTGCCTTAATTAGAAGATGCCTTTGTAAATAGGTCCCCAGGTATATCTGAAACAGCTATAACAGGATTCAGTGTCATGAAGGCTCTGGCTGGATGGGGAAAGCTGTATTACTGTGCAGCTCCAGAGTTGATTTACTACCCAACTGACAACTTGCAATATAAACATTAGTCCAAGCATGATCTTGTCCCAAAACCCCGCCTACGCAGGGAGCCAGGAGTCTTCCTGCCACGCGCCATAAATCGTTTACGGTTTGCTCATGCCCATACATTTGAAAAACAGCTGTGTATTGGGGATTAGCAGTTTGCAGAAGGCCCGTGCGGGGCTAAATTAGGGTGTCTTGCCTTGGTGGTGAATACCAGTATCAGAATAGCAGGAGTGCTTCTCTGCAGTGAAAGGCAGTTTACTCTGTGAATGGGTGCAGGGTAGCTGTGAGGGTACAGTAGCCAGGGGAGAGCATTGGATTGCAGTCCTTCACTTTGAACTCAGATGCCTGATTGATAGCTGCCCAGCATGATGTGGGATTGTACAATTCATTGTTACTTGCATGGGCTTTTTACAAATTTTATTTCTATATTCATTATTTCTATGTATTTTACATATACACACACACACAAAATGTCAGTAGACTACTTCTGTCTCCTGGGAGCAGAAGGATGATTAAGTTTCTGGGTCTTTTTTTTACAGTGTGAAGAGTGATTTCCCTTTTGCTAGTCCATGGAAGCAGAGTCAAATTATATACTACGCCATCAGGAGCTTCACAACTAATTTTCAGCTTT
This sequence comes from Nycticryphes semicollaris, assembly GCA_013400055.1. Classification (NCBI taxonomy): domain Eukaryota; kingdom Metazoa; phylum Chordata; class Aves; order Charadriiformes; family Rostratulidae; genus Nycticryphes; species Nycticryphes semicollaris. Next base: position 121,022 of record VXBJ01004007.1, on the reverse strand, counting down.
TATAAAAAGTTTTACTCTGTTACTTGGATTTATTGCAGCTTTACAACTTCAGCTCCCAAAGTAAAACTATTGTTGTGCTGGCTGCGATAATTTAAATTACCTCTAGGAGCTTCTAATGACTAACTTGTTTTTATGGTGAAACCTCCCATTTGTCCAAACCCTAGAAGCATGATCTGGCTGATAACACTAAATGTATTGATGCTTTTACATCAATGCTGAGTACATCAGAGCCTGAAGTCAGTTCAAGCCTTCAGGTCTTTCTGTAAATACAGAGACTATGCAGATTTTGCTGTACAAAATAGACTAGACAATGCAGTTCAAAAAGCTCCTATGGGCTGGTTGAAGGATCAGCTGCTGAGTAAAGCAGATACAAGTAGGTAATTTTTAGCTAGGTTGGTGCCTCCATCAACAAATCCTTTCTTGGGTGGGTTGGGTAAGAATCTGGGTGGAATGTGTCAGCAAGATGCCCCCTTCTAGATGTATCAGCTGAACACAGGTGCTTCTGGACTGTATCATGAGCATCCATAGGGCCATGGGCAAAGCCAGGGTGCTCTGGGTAAAGCAGGTGATTTGTTTCCAAAATGACAAATTTAGAAGGCTTCTTATTATTTTGTTGAAGCTGCTGCATGGGCATCTGTCTGAAATAAGACCATTTTCCTCGAGCTTCCAGCTCTGCTCTCCTCTTTGATGGTTTTGGGGAGAGTAGGGAGAAGGGCTCATCCTAGGCTTGTTTGAGCCTAGGAGTTGCCTCCATTTTTCTTATTCCTGTTGGAGAAAAGCTGTGCAGTCTGTTTGATTCTTTCTGCTTTGCTGAGATGGAGGACAGATAGTACCAAATAACGTTTTGTGGCTGTTTGTGTGGGCACTTGAGATTTGGAAGGCACCTGCTAATGAGCTGTAGGTCATTTCATGTCAGATTGGCTAAGTTTCCATCAGGCTGCTGCTTTGTTGCGGCAATGCGTATGGACTGTGTATGTTTGGGGATCCCTATTATCTATCTCAGATGGAGAGGGTTTTCCTCCTGTTTTGCTGCCTCCTCTCTCCCAGAAGGAAAAAAGTAAATCACCTGATGCTGGGGAGCTTTTAACCTCCAGATTGAATTAGATGCTTTGCTCTTATTTATATAGGCTTTCCAGATACATACAGAGGTTAGAGAGGGGCGTGGGTATACGATCATGTTTCTAGCTTTCCCTCCTTTTCCTTGTTTTTGATGCTGCCGTTGGAATTCACCCTTCCCTTTTCCTGGGAACTGGTGCGAAGGAATTGCTGTCACCCAGAGCAAAGCTCAATTTGCTTGCCTCAGGGCCTTACCTCTCCAGGTTAGGACTTTGCCCAACTTCCACAAGCAGCAGTTTGTTTATGAGCTTACGTTACCTGAACCTTCTTGGGTATGTCTGAAGGGAACAATTCAGGGCAGTGGAAACCTCAGCTCAGAGACGCTGGGATAGGGGAAGGAAGAAAGGAAGGAAGGGAAGAATGGAGTTAGTAGTACAGTTAACTCTTCTCCCTCCCCCCTGCTTATTTTCCCCTCTTCCCTCACCTGCCCAGCTGTGTAGTAGGTTAGCAGTACGTGTCTGTTCTTATTCTTATGAAAGTAGACTTTGTTCTCTGAAGACTGCTAATCATGCCCCATGGGGGTGTAATCAGTTATAAGGTATTTAATACAGTGCAGGCGGGAACAGGCCGCCTGGCCGGGCTGGCAGATTGCAACACTACAATTATGAAGGGCCCCTTTCCCCCACTCACCCGCCCACCAGTGGCAGGATGAGGGTTGTACCTTGAAACAGTATTAAGTCTATGAAAAATAAAGATGTAGTGGGGGAAGGTAGGGGAGAGGCTGAAGAGGCAGCTCCTATTCTGGGAAACAGGCAGACCTACATTCTGCGAGAGCTGCAGCCATCGCAGGTTGCACTGTTGAGACTTGTGGGAGTTTGGGTGCCGTCACCGTCAAAGTGGATTGCACAGGGATGGCCCTTGGCAACCTGCAGAGCATCAGGGGCTTCCATCCTCTCTGAAATGGGTTTTCTTGTGGTGGCTGGGGTTGGAGAGGTATGGAGTGGTTAGAAGTGGAGAAGCCCTTTCTCCTGCATGTGGTGATTTAGACACCTAATCTGTTTGGGTGCTTTTGTAAATCCTGCCAGGCTTCTATTTATATCTTTGGATATAAATCTATTGGTAAATTTGGCCTTTCATGCCTCTTTTCTTCCAAGTACGGGAGCTACGGCAGAAGCCTACCTTACTGGCTTGGAAGAGAATGGGTAGCTTGAGGCCTTGAGTTCTAATGGGCACGGGAGAGTCTACTGGGCTTCACCTGCTCTGTCCCTGTCACCTCATACCAGACCATTCACCTTGGTAAGGGCCTTGAAATGCCACGTGTGGGGTGTGGAGCAACTGGGCCACAGCCTTATAAACCTTCCCGGCTCTTGCAGCTTCCTAGAAGAATCTACGTGTTCCTGGAGCTTGTGGTTACATTGACTTTTCCCCTTCCAGGTTCAACCCTTCGTTGGTGTTCTTTGAATTTGCTGACACTGTTTTGTGGAGTGACAGCACAGGGCTTCCTCCTTTGCATCTTGGAAGTTAGAAGGGAGTATATATTCTGCCATATCCACTTGTGTTAAATAGTTTCTGTCATTATTGCCTAATGAAATCCTGCCCCTTTCTGATGTCCCTGTGCTTTGCTGAAGTTCAGAACCTACTCTGTGAAGCACAACAGATAGAGGCTCCTTTTTGGCAGCCTTTGGGATTTGGAGTAAACTTCAGTGGGGTATATTCTTGCTACAGTGCTTACGAGATCATTGGCTTTCCTGCTTGGCTCTGGGTGAACAATGGCTATTAAGTCTCACAGTTGGCCCTTAGCACCAGGCAATGAGTTTTTAGGAGTGGGTTGATGTTTAATTGTATTACACAAAGTAAGTGCAGATTCAGAACACGGGGCTCAAAGTACAGCCTTCCTTTCATGGACTTGCAAATGCTGCTGACAGCTTCAACTCCTGATGCATCCTCATCTTTTTCCTTTTAGAGTAACTATGGATTTTGAGAACCATGACTTCTTTGGAAAGCTTTGGGATTTGTAGCAATGCCACATGAAGGAGGAGCAGTGTTTTTTCGGACTAGAACATAAGGTCTACCTGTGACTCTAAAATAGTGAGATGCTGAGACAAGAGAGTATCTGATATCTTGGGGTTTTGTACATCAAGTGTCTCTTGTCTTGATCAGGTGAGTGACCAGGTGTAAGTGCCATAGGGGGAGAATAATGTACAATGAAGACCAGATCCATTTCTGTGGGCAGTGGGGACAGTGCTTACAAAAGGACTTTTGGGTCATGAGGAAGTACCTGCATCTCAGAGAAGCTGCTTGACTTAAGGTAGAGTGTTTTCCTGAGGGTGGAAAAAGACCTGGATCCTTCTAAGCACCCTTGATGCCCAAAGTCAGCTTCCTATTCAGGTCTGCCCCTTTAGCTCATCGAGGCTCAGTGTTACGTTCACCCCTTATCTTACAGAAAAAAAAGACAGGGAAATTCCCTTCCTGAGCTACTGTGCAGACCTCTCTGTTCCTGCCCTGGAACATGATTACTTTCCAGCCCTGGTGGTGGCTCTTCACCTCCCTGTAGCTTGTGTGCCCAGTTGATAACACTCCTGTCTTGCTCTGTTTCTCTTGACCTGTGGCTTGAGAAGTTGCTTGGAGAACTCGGGGACTCTCCCATAGGTGTGTTTGAAGCTGAAACTGTTGTTGGGGTCCCGGCAGTGGTAGGACTGGCATGTGTGGGGAACGTGGCGGGTGTCAGCACAGCGGGTGTGTGGGCTTGCTGCTTGTTTTCCTTCCCTGCCTGGTGAGGAATGCAATGTGTTTGCCTTGTTGGCCTGTGGTTGCAGCCACATTCCTGCACTGGGAGTCAGCACGGCGGCGGGCGGCGTGCTGTTCATGCCCCCTGGCTACGTGCTTTCAGCTCCACATCAAAGGTGTGTTTAGCTTGTAGCTTGTGCCATTCCTGGCCACACCTGGTGGCCTGCAGGCATGCAGGAGGTGGAGTCTGGCTGTGTTTGCAGATGGCATTCAGGGTTCAGACTTCTTGCTTGTGGCTGGAGCTGAGTCCATGCTAAACAACCCCAGGAATGCAGCAGGAGTGCTGAGCGGCACAGTCACTCCAGGGGCATGTCCTAGCAGCAATGTTTCCTTTATGGCTGCAGCAAAATAACTCATGCCTGCTCCTCCGAAGGAACTGGCTGTTTGCTTGAGTGTATTGTAGGGTTTAATTTACACTGATAAGGCCAATTAAGGTTGGCTCATCCCCCCCCTAACTCTGTGCAGTACAAACTGTGAATGAGATGTCTGCCTGGAGATGGAATGGCTCTAGGATTTAACCTGTGCAGGGGTGCTTCCCCCAGTTAGTGGGCAAATGTTCTTACACGAATTCACTGCTGCTGAACTGCTCCAGCTTCTGGAAAAGCTTCATTTTCTTTTTCTGGCTGGTGCCTCAGGAGATGAGGACTGAAAGTTCAGTGAGGGATGGCAGATCAGGATGTGAGGGCATTATTTTGGGATCCTTGACATGACGTCTGTGAGAAACGGTCACTAGTTTTCTCTGCATGTCAAGCCAGTCCTCTTATGTAAGCCTTTCATTTGCCTGGCACAAGGAACCATGACCCCTTTTGGCACTGTCAGTATGGGCAGCCCATGGGCAGGGCTTTTGAAAAGAACAGCAGAGCATCTTCTGTGTCCCGGGTAAGCCCTGGGCTGTTCACTTCTTTACACGCTTTGCTTTGATCTATGGGACTTGCAGTTTCCTTTCTGGCAATTTCTACTTGCCTGAAATTCTGTGACCTGCCAGTCATTTCCATATTAAAATTAGTCTTCTGCAGAAGACCTCCCTACTGCCATCCTTAGAGAGCAGCAGGCATGGAAGAATTAGCTCTCAGAAGTGCTCTGGCATTACAGCAGAGTTTCTCCTTTTTAGCTGTTGCCAGAGTCTCTGGGACAGTTGTTGCAGAGCTACTGTTACCAGACCAGTCAATGCCACCCTCTCTTGAGAAGGATGTATCGCTTTTCAATGTAGGATTTGGATGACAGGAGATTAGAGGAATGTTATCTGTTGCAAAAGACTCTTAACATGGTGGAACAGTTGGGGCTCTCTTCTCTAAACTGTCCATTTTATTTCAAACTAGTTGCTAGTGACTCCATACCTGGCTTTTTAGGGCTTGAGTATTGACAAGAAAATGTGTTGCCTGAATCTTCTTTTTCCTTCCTCTGTTCTTGCAGTGCCAAAGTGAACAATATGCCCTGTGGCAGTATGAGGTGTAGCAAAATATTATAAATAAGTCTAAAAGTGGGTTATGTGGAGTGTTATTGATTGAACATTTATTGTGTTTTTCAGCTTTGTCATGTGATACAGGCTATGGCTGCAAAAATGCAGGTCTTGTTTAGGATTAAATACTGCTTCTGCTGTCACTTTTGGATTACCAGAAAGGGAATCAGAATGAAAGGGATGTGACATTGGCTAAGGAGGAAGGAGGGCTGATTCTTGGCCTTTTTCTTTCCTCTCGGTGAGTTTTAATATGTTGTAGAGATAAAGTGACTAGTTCCTTGTTTTGGCTTCCCTGCTGACCTTCAGGACTGTGCAGGAATCCAGACCTCTGTGCTTCAGTGTCCAGTCCCAAACACTTCTCTCTGGGCGATGTGCTCCTCTGGCTAGAGCAGTAACCTCCACCAAGTAGCTAGATCTCCCCCTGGTGGGACAGGGAGCAGAAAGAAAGCAGTGCTTTGGCTGGATGGTTAAATTGGGAATTGGTCTGCTACCTTGAGCTGGCAGCAGATGTGGCGTTTCTCCAGTTGAGACATTCCTTAGTCCAGAGTCACAGACTCTGCAGAGCAGAGCTCGTGCAGCTGCATGAAGCGAAAGGTGTGAGCAAACAGCTTGCTGTCGGCACTGGACAAACATCTTATCTTTGTAATATCTGCCTGGCAATACGTTGGCATTTGTCCATGGTCTTTGCCCTTAGATGAGCAGTGAGCTGCTAGCTCTTGGGCTGGTCTAGTGTGACACTGGGCCAAAAAAAAAAAGGAAAAAAAAGTACCTAGAACATAAAGACTTGCTTTTTTTAGGATATCTGGGGCCATTCATCCTCTGCTCTCAACACAGTCCCTTTGAGGATCGGTGTCTTCACTTGCAGCTTGACTATCTCTCATTCCCAGCTTGCTCTCTGAAGAACTGCACGGAACTCTGAAGAACTTGCTTACACAGGGGTCTACAGGGAAGAGCTCTGTGGAGGTGAAGAGCTTGTCTTTGCTGCTAAAAAGGAGATGTTTTTCCTTAACCTCAGAATAATTAATGGACTTAACACTATCCCGAAGGATAACAGCATTTCAGTTTTACAAAAGCAGTGCTGGTCAGGGTATGTAGTGCTAGTCTGGACAAGCTGACCTTGTGGTAAAACTGAAGTGATGGGCCTTTGCTGCATTTGCCCCTTGAGACAATTTATGCTCGTTATTAGCTCCAGCTGAAGAATAACAGTGGTGTTAACAATGATGGCAAAAGTGGAAGGAGATGGTTGATGAGAGCTCTGATTCTGCCCTGAGGAGGGGTTCTCTCTGAGGCAGGAGCTGAAGCTGCCCTCCTTGGTCTCAGGTGGGGACATCTGTAGTTATTCCCCCCAAAGGAGGAAGGTGAACCTAGAAGGTGTAATACAGCATATACAGAAGGACAAGCAGTGCAGCCTATGACTGCTGGTGACAGGCAGCCTCCTCCTATACAACCTGTAGGGCAGGGGTGGACACATGGGTTCCCTCTACTTTAGTTAGGATCATGCTGTTAAAAGGACTGACTGTAGCCCAGGTGAAGGGGGAGAGAAGAGCCATAATCAGTTGAGTGCTTTATACAGGTCACCAGTGAAAGATGGGCGGGTCGATCTGTTTGTTTTTCCTAAACCGGATTAAACTGTATTTTATTTCTATGACTGAAGTGTCAGAATAAAATCCACCACACCACAAAAAAAGAGAGAAGATGCTTCAGGGTTACATTCTGCTTCAGGAGCCATGCTGCTCTGTTGTTTACAGGATTGAGACAAGTTTTGTGTCTGTTCCTGCCATTGGCTCAGGCTCTGAATCTGTTAGGCCCAAAGCATGTTTTTGAAAGCGGTCTCCTTCCCTTGTTCTGCCTTTGTGGCCTGTTGAGATGACTACTGCCAGCGTGTAGGTGTGGGTGCCTGGGTGCATAAGCTGAGTGGAAGTCGATGGGGACTACTCAATGTGGTCTCTGGAGTAAGCAATGGCTGTGACTTAGGTTAAGTGGGAGGCATCTGTGCCTGGTAGCATTCCTGCTTTGCAAGGGACTCAGTAGCAACATCACTTATAACCTCTGGGATGTGAAAGTGGCAGGATGTGATCAGCTTTGGAAAAGGCTGTCAACTCCTTTCTCCTTTTTTCTCCCATCGGCTGGATAGTTTTATTCCTCTAACACCATTTCTGCTTCTGTCACTGCTATACTGCTTTTCCCTGCCAGCTTATAAGGAACTATTGCTCATTGTAGGTGAAGTGAGAACCAGGTGGCTTGCTTGAAGAATGACCCACTGCTATCCTTGCACAATAGCAGAGTCTGTAATTTTACTTCATTTTACTGTCTGCTCTCTGTACTCAGCACTGTAGAGATCATAAAATATTTCTGTGCTGGATCTCTGTTGAATAGCACAGAGGATGGCTCAAGTTTCCATGGCAATACTTCTGAATGTGCTTCTGTCACCAAAGAAAGAGGGACTTTCAGTCGATTAAGGTTTGAGGGTTTTCCCTAAGAAAGGAGATGATGGTGAGACTGCATGGTAGTTGTTTGCCTGCCTTTGGGTACTGCCTCTGACTGATGTATAATCTGGAGAAAGACGAAGCTGACATTTGGCTAATGGCAGATAGGGACTTTGTCGTGCAAACTACAGCTGGACTCCTGGACACGTTTAACTGTTCAGCTACAGATGCAGCTGCACAATCACCCAACAGTTAAGCCTGTACCATTCTCTGCCTCTCACATCTGACCATCTGCTAGGGAAAAGCTAATTAAACCAAAACGATTCTTTCTGAGATTAAACCCCAGCAGCAGAGAGAATTGAGTATAGTACAAATATTGTTCTACTACTGGATGAGGGTTTCTCCTTTATTTGTAATTACAAAGAATTGCAGGCTGTTCAGCGCAATTGCTGTCAGGTAGGTTTTTAGCTCATGCACATTTTCCTTCTCTTTCCTATCCCAGATCACTCCTAAGGCTATGTGTTACTGAATTTTCTTGCAATTCCTTTCTTATACCAGCTGAGGCTATTTTTCTTTTATATGGAATTTCATGCACAACCAGTGCACAGAGCTGTTTTTCCTCCTTCTTTACTTAGGGAATGGAAATAATTCCTGCCCTCGTCTCTGCATGTATGGATGGTGAAGATGAGCATGAATCCTAGAGTTGGTGTGGGGCCACATAACCTTATAATTGCTAGAAGCTACCAGTGTGAATCCGAGACTTAACACCAAACAGTTGATTGCAAAAATTTTCCTGCGGCCCTTTGAGAGTTGAAATATGAATCTTGTAAAATAGAAAATGTGTAAGTGTGGTTCCCTTAGCAACTGAACTCTTGTGTATACTTACAGTCCATGTTGCCATGTGATCAGGGCTTCAAAATAGCTCTTTCAAAAAAAAAAAATAAATAAAAATGAACTTACAACTCTGGTTGATCTAGTGGCTGGTTCCAGTATTCAGCAGAAGTGACACTTCACCACGTTGTTCAGAGTGGTGGCACAATTTAGTTTCTGAAGGCCAGTGAGGGATTTAGTTCTCTGCCAGGGGCTCTGAGAGTATTCTCACTATTGTCTTTTTGTGGAAAACTTGTTGCATTGGAGAGGAAGTTCGTTCTGCATAATGGTAGCTCAGAGATGGCAGTAGAAGGTGGTGGTGATGAGAGGGTGATGGTTGCATTGCTAGAGTAGATGTGAGGAAGGTTGGAACGAGCTTGAAGAGACCCGGTTGAAGAAGCAGGTGGAGATGAGGGTACCAAAAGAAATAAATTAAATCTTGGTAGTCAGAAGGGACAGTTCAAACAGCTCTGAATGAGGAATGGGGAAAAAACCCAACCCAGTAATCTTGGATTTGCTGGAATTTAATTTTGATGAAAATATTTCAAAGGGAAAATGCTGTGGGAACTAGAGAAATGAGAGGTGATATTAGAGTGTAGGTTTGTATCACATTAGGTCTTTGCCCTGCGAGTTGTTTTGTGTATGTGGGCCACCCACCTTAGCAAGAGACCTTCATATTTTGGTGGAAGAGGGGGCAGTAAGTAAGACCATGCCTAGAGGCAGCTAGATAACGTGCTACAACTCCACACTCCAGTTAGCTAAGATAAGCTGTTGGTGAGCCATACCCTTAGGAATGAGAGAGTGGGGAACATTGCCTTCCTGGTGTCTGAACTGCTCCAGGTGTGTTGGACATCAGCAAACAAAAGCTGAGTGGGTGTATAGAAAGCAGGGTACACTGCAAGGATTTGTGATCACCCTTCCCCTCTTGCTTGGTGAGAGTAGAGAAAATGTTATGCCATGCTGATCTGAGCATCATTATGATGTTTAGTTGGCATAGGAGTACTGAAACGTTCAGGTCATATAAATGTCAGTACCTTTAATACCTTAATGTATCTTGTGTAGTGTGGTTAGCTGACATTGATTCGAAGAGAGATGTGCCACTGGGATTTTTGGAAGAAAAAAATCTTCTTTGGAAGCAGAAAAGGGCAAAAAAAGGGTTAACTTCAATATTGGTAAGGATTTTCCCATTGCAGGGAAGTTGTACTGATTTAACTTAATCAGATTAGAAACAGCTGTGATTATATTAGTGCAGCATTCTTGTATTGGCATCCTTAATTTAGTTGGTGTCTTGTATCTATCTATTTAACTTTAGTTGATTCAACGCAAAGTGCTCTTAAACTGAATTAAGAACATTTACCCAGGAGGGTTATACCACTTTACATTATTTTCTAAGTCAATTTAATTTAGTACAGTGTATATGTAGACAAGACCTTGGGGGAAAAAGCTGATCCTTTTTATTACTTGCTGAACAGTGTGTCACGTTTGGCTGTACCCATGTGATGGTGGAATGAAAGAGCCTGTTGTGGTGCATGTTGGTGGGGGATGGGTAAACTGATCATTGCAAGCCTTTGTACAACTTGGTCACTTGTAACCCCAGTATTCGATTAAAGTAGATTACTCCTCCTTATAAATCAGGCTTTTTTCTTGTCTAATACAGGTGTGAGACCACTGGAACGTTATCTTAAGGTTCCTCCTCAGCCTGCCAGTAAAAGTGCTTGCAGACCTGGTTAGCATGCTGCATGTGCAGCAAAAGCAGCATCTCAAAACCTTTGCAAATGTTTAATGTTTCAAAAGATTCAGATGGCTGAGCAGGTTTGAGCTGGAGTTTTCTACAGTTCAGCAGAGCTTGAGAGAAATTTCACCCAATTTTGATGCTGTTTCTCAGCCACTGTCTCTCCCCAGTATGTGCTTCAGGATGTATGGTGACTTCTGCACATAGGAAACTCACAGCCAAGGAAGAAGTGACTCTTTAAGTACTGCAGATGCCACATCTCCTTCTTATTGAAAAGGATAACTGTAGTCAATACATTTTGCATTTTCTGCTTGTGGGTGAGGGCTCTAAGGGAACAAAACTGGCACATAAATTACTCCACAAGCACAGTTGTAGCGATAGCATTTCAGAATAAAGCTGGCTGCTGTAAACGGCCGTTTCAGTTCCTGAAATTTGCTTTTGCCACCACCTGCAAGCATCAAGGCTGGACTTAACACCTCCTCAGTGTTGCAGATGCTCTAGGGTCACTGCAACAACTTGTCCATCTGTCCTCAGTAAATAATGCAAATAATGTGCTCTGCTGTATCGCCTGGCTCTGTAGATACTGCATGGTGTGTTAGCCATCTGTGCATCACTACAGTTCATAGGGGGGATATTTTGGAGAGCATATTGAGGCAAGTATATAGGTTGCAGTGGAACAATGAAACATTTGAACATTTTGGAACATTTTCTAGCATTGCTATATTCTCTGTTGGAGGGGTGGCTCAGTCCCTGACAGTGAGGACCTGTAAACTCTAAGTTTCCTGAGAACTTCTGAAACCAAAGGCTGAAACAAGAGGACTGCAGATATTAGTTGCTGGGGGTTGTTTGAGACTTTAGGGAATACTTACAGGGACTGAGAACCCACTTCTCAGTGGCTGAAGAATTTAAGCTGTTCCTAGCTTGTCCTAATTAAATGCCTTTTGATTTTATGCTCTGGGAAGGTAATGTATGAATTTTATTTATTTTTTCCTTTTCTTCCCCTCCTACAAAGCACAGGAGCTGACAGGTCAGAAGGGAAATTCTACATGTTGATTTCTACAGAAATTTTCACCTGCTCCCTCTTCTCTTCAAATGTTTCCTTGCTGTAGCCATTCCCTAGCTTGTGTTTGAGAAAGTCTAAGGTTCATGCATTTCCCTCATGTTGCCAGATACGTGGTGTTAAAAGTATCAAGATTTGCTTTTTCTAGCAGGGCCCAGACAGTTATTTTCAGGAATTTTTGAGAGTTCTCCTAATCTTCATGTGTTGTTTTGTAATGGCCTGGTACACATCTCTTTAAATATCTGAGAAATATTCTCCAAAAGCTTCCCATGGAAGACCTTAAAAAAAAGCACAGGTAAGAAGCGAGGACGGATATGAAATCCAAGGTACAAAGATGAAGAGGCTCTGGAATTTTGCAACCTAAACCACCTTGTGAGAGTTGAAAGGATCACTGAAGCTAATGGAATTGCTGAACAAACTAAACAGGCTTCTGGTGTGTCAGCGTTTCTGCTTGAGAAGCTGTCATTAGTCCCTGATGTAGTTGTCAGTGCTTGAGGTAACTTGGCAAATGACCTTTTGCCGAGGTGGATCCTGTGTGATTTCAGATGAAGCCATTAAAGGTGGTTCTATGCTTTTATATGCATTAGAAAGCTAGCATTCATTTCCTGGTCAAAATATCCCCTGGGTATTTTTATTCTCCATTAACATTCCTTCTGGGGATTGGATTCGGGTCCTTTGCTTCCTGTCCTGTTCCTGTTCAGATGTTAATCAGCTGTTGTGTTCTATTACAGTTACATGTTAGCAGTGTTAGTGTTTCCAGGGCAGTTCTGATCTGCCCTGGCTTTTATGAAAGGGTTAGGGAAGCTAAGCTACTCTTAACACAGCAAAGCAAGTAGATAATCAAATGCATACTTAAGGATATGGAGCACAACTGAATTAGAGGGACTGGGATCTTTGTCTTCTGGATGAAGGGAGTGGGACTGTGAGGAAAGTGCAATTTTGATTACTTTTACGACGCTTCCACAGGTTGCAGTGGGTATGACAGACACATGATATGTCCGGTGGTATTTACATTCAGCAAGAACTATGTAAGACTGTAGAGTCTAGGGATTTCATTTTCTTTGGAAATATGTTAGGTGTTAAGTAGGGCTTGTTACGTGGCCTGCTCAACAGCTAGCCTGATCCCTTTTCCATGATAGCTCTTGGAATTGTTCCCATGCAGAGAACAGAGGTTTCTGCCTAGCAGTCGAGGTTAATTGGTATGGAAAAGCAGGAATGAGCAATAATCCTCCTGAAACTCGATTTTAATCCAAGAGTCACTATAGTGTTATTACTCAGATCTGAATCATGAACATTAATGTACAAGCAGAACTGAGATGCAAGTTTCTGCATTGTGAGCTGTCATCCGTTTATTTTAAAATGAGCCTTAAAGTGCCCAGCAGCAGAATGGATCTGAATGTATTTTTAATTGAGATGCCATCTCTGAATGAAAAGATCTCTCTCATTAAATGTTAAAGCATCCTTTAATAAATAACCTTGCAGTCCTTTTTCATTGTACTTGGCACTAGCAGTCTAGAAGTGCTACTTTTAACTTCACACAGCTTGCTCTTCTATCCTGGACGAGGCCTCTGAATGCAGTTAGTGCATCATCCAGCTCATTGATGTTGTCTTGATGAGGCTTACTGCAGTGGCTTCTCACGTAGTCTGGCTTGAGTATGTGGAGGCTAAAGTTAACTCTATCTATAAGCATAAGCAGCTGGGTAAGTCTCTCTTGCTTTTGCTTCTTACCGTGCTAGTGAAGAGACGTTGTTGCCTCCTAACGCAGGATGAGCCAATGTCCTTTATCGGATATGCATTTGGAGTATAGGTTGGCCCAGACAGAGTGAAAATTCTCTATGACCCGTGGTGTCACATCGGATATGTGACACAGGACGGTAGCAGCGGGTTTTTTACATGGGAGTTTTGTGTTGGGAGTTTTGGAGAACTCGGTGATAGCCCGTGAATGTTTCTGCAGTGTTACATTAGAAACAAATGTGGCTGTGACTGTTACAGAATGCATTTTCTCCCTCATACAAGTTTATATTTTGGAATAAAGAACAAGCTAAAAGAAATGCTGCTTTTAAAAGGAAAAGGCTGAAAAGATGACACAACAGCTGAAGTAAGAAACTTCTCTGCAACATAATCACCATATTCTGTTGAGGAAGGGAGACTGCTGAGCCTGAACACTGCTAAAACCATCTGTTTTATAGGATCAGAATAGGCAACAGAAGAGAAGGTGATGCTGAGGGAAACCCTGTGAGTCCTCTGCTGGTTTGCAGGAAATGTTGAGCTGCAGCAACCAGACAGATGCTGTGCGTATCCTAGAACCAAAGCAACATATCAGCTACTTCAGGCCTCAAGAGACTTGACATATATCAGGAAGACAGTGTCTACAGATGTCACTTTTTCCCTTCAGTACTTTCCCTTTTTGTCCAAAGGGTTCCTTCTTGAACCTTTTTCTTTCTTTTTTTTTTTAATATATTATGAACCTCTTTCTTGTTACTGGAAACAAAGTGATGCTAACAGAATGGGTGGTGGTGTGGTTTTGTGTGCATGCCAAGTGGCTGTTAGTTCTGTGGGCCCTGCATGGAACAGTCTAAGAAGTTCTGTGATAGATCACATCTGTTCTTGGTGTGTGGTGAGTGTTTTGCCTTTCTCGGATCACACAGAGAACATAGCTACTCTGCAAGTGGAGAGGGTGGATTTTACACTGAGGGATGCTCTCTTATAAAAACTGCTGGAGTCAAGCTTGTGTACTCCTTGTGCAGTTGCACTAAGTCACTGTGTCTCTGTACCCCCTCACTGTGAAGAGGAAAGAGGTTGCTTGTGTTCTGTCTTTGTGGAGGAATCCTCAGCTTTTTGTATTAACAAAGAAAATTATGTTTCCACTGCAGTCTTCTGACCACTTGTGTGTTCGTGTCTGTTTGCGTGGAAGAGGTGACTGGCTGATGCTGATCAGTGTGAGCCCAAGCCTTGTAGCCCTCGGTGAGCTGTTCCAGTGAAGTCCTAACTGTCAGTGAGCTTAGAAATGAGACTGGAACTACAGTGGGTAGTAGCTGGAAGACAGTAGAATTGGAGCTACTGCAGACAATAGCCTGCTAGGAAGAAGACTGTAGTTAAGGAATGTTACTGATGAGAGATGGAAAGGGCAGATAAAAGGGACCAGGAGGTTAAGTTTCCTCTTGTATTACAGTGCTAATTAGAATAGCTGAAGAGCTGCCTCCTGCTGTAGCTTCAGGCTAAAGCTGAACTTCTTCGGAGTAGTCAGAATGTGGACTTGACAGCAAGCTCCTTCAGAGAGGCTTGTGAATAGTGAATAGAGTGGTGAGCAGAATTAGTGCTGCCTTCTATTTCTGGATATTACCTATATCCATTTCTGCTTTGGAGCACGAGGTCTGTCTATTCTGCAGAGAGTATCTGCTTCTCTCTGAACAGAGGTGTGGTGAATTGAGGCACCTTGGGATTCTGTCTCTGTGGTAGCAAAGGATACCCAGGTATTGCAGGCAAGGAGGGCTTAAAATTGCTGTTCAGTGCAGGGAAGTCTGCAAGACAAAATTGGTTTGGTGTGGCAGGGTGTTTGGAATAGAATGATAGAGACTGGATTCCTGGTGGTGGACAGGAATGCAGGTGGGGAAGCAGTGACCCCTGGAGCCATCTAGAAAAAACAGCTGCCTTTCAGAGATCAGTTACTGGTCTGCACAGGCATCCTGCTCGGTGCCCAGATGGTTAAAAGACTTTCCTTTTCTGGGACACAGTGAAGACAAGGAGCTTATTTCACTTCACTGGCATTAAATAGTACCCTGATGGTGCAGCAGTTTGCTGCTGACTGCTGCCCTGGTACCTGGCCGTGGGTTGCTGCGCGCGTGCCTGGCTGTTTCCATGTGTTGTGCTAAAAGGTGACTGACACCAAGTTTCCTTTCTCAGGTTTCAGGAGCTGTTTGCCAGATGCTGCTGGGTGCTGACAGGGGAAAGCTGATTAGGAGACAAGCGGCCAGAGATGTTTGGACACGTCCTCGCTTTGGATCTGTAAGTCCTTGTTTGAGGGAAAGTTGCCTGGAGGCACTGTGAGTATTTGTCTCTGGAAATTCTCAGATGGTGAGGGTAGGCTTCAAATCTCGGTATCTTTTCCAGGTAGGTGGGAATGAGATGGCAGGTAGTATAGTTGCTGGCTCTGGGGTAGGAAGAAGGACAGTCCTGTTTGAGCCTGAGGAACTGTGTGCTGAGAGACAGGGTGCCTTTGGCATGTTCCTTCTGAGCACCTCTGCAATGGAAACATGTGTGGACCCATGGGTGCAGCTGTTCCTGGAAGCCTCTGCTTGTTTGCCAGCCCATGTGGCTGGTGGTTTTGCCTTGATGCTGAACCAGCTCTTGCTGGGAGTTAGTGGAAAAACAGATTCAAACTATGCTGGCCTGGTCCTTCCTGGAGGTGCACATTATCCCCCTTTCTCTGTTTCTCCCCCTACACTTTACAGCTTTGCCCTGCAGAGCAGTTTTATGCTGTTGTGAAGCTGTTTCTTCCTGTGCTAGTCAAGACCCGACTATGGCATTGTAATAAGGAAAGGGGCCAGACAGCTTGTTGGGGCAGGGCCAGCACTAGGGCACCTCTTCAGTTTGTTTTGGCAAAGCTTGAGTTTACATGGTCCTGGTTGCCTGCCTGTTCCATTCACCTTCAATCTGGCTCTCCTTGTGTATATACAACTGCTCCACACCCTGTGCTGCTGAACCACCTCCCAGGGCTTGGTGCCATTGACAGGGAAAAAGCAACGTAATAGCAGAAGTGCAACAGGGAAGGGAAGGCTCCACTGCAGCCTCTCATGCTAGTGGCCGTGATGGCCACAGAGCTATGCTTTTGCAGCCAAGTCCCAGATCAACCCAAATCTCTTCTTGTAATTATGTGTACCCAGGGCTTTGAACAGAGAGAAAGGTTGTTCTGAACTTTTGTTGTATCCCTGGTTGGCTGGACACTATTTTACAGAAGTCTCTTAGCAGCAAGGTAGAGCGTAGCATGCTGCTTGCTGGAAGTCAGAGAGTAGCTTTCCTTCCTCTCGTGTGGATGTGTGGGTTATCACAGCTGTAGGCACGTAATGTTTTGGCTCAAACAAGAGACTGATAAATGCCAGCTCATTTGTAGGTGAGAAGCACCGACTTAAAAGGAGAAGTGAGGTAATTGTTAGCATTACCAAGCTTCTATACTGAAGGCTTCACAGTTAGCATCCCTTTGCAGTAGAGGGGAAGATTATCTGGGAGGGTCCCATTTCACAGGAGGTTTGTTTAGTCCTCCCTGGAACAAAGGTTCTTTGAAGCTATTGCTTCATGAATTTTGAGTTTCTGTGGTCCCAGCTGCCTGAGTGCCTTGGATATGCCCTTGCCAGATGCCTTTCCAGCTCTTGCTGGGCTATGTGGCCTGACTATCCTAGGCTAATTTAATTTACTTTCAGAAGATCTGATGTGAATTGGGGTGGGTACCTGGAGTGAGAGGACCATCCAATTGTTCTTGATTATAAACATTCCCTATTCATTACATATTTAAGGGAAAAGATTTCAAACTGGTTGTTTTGATGGATACTAAGCTATTTGTTTCTCTTCTTCAGGGCATCTGAGTGAATGTCCCTGCTTCATGAAGCTTCGAATTTGAGCCCAGGTAAGTGCTCATGTCCTTGCGGGCTGGAGAAACGATTGTGACTTCAGCTTGGGATATCTCCATGCTCATCTCCTGTCCTTAGCCTGGCAGTAATGGATAGAATAGTCCCCTAGATCACCTGTTCGATGGTGAAGTCTTGACAAACCTGCTTCTGGTCAGGATTTTAGCATTCCTCTTTGAAGAGAAACGTCTTCCCAGCAAGTCAGACCTATCTGCTTTGCTTGAGGATGCAGTGGAATGTGCATTTGGTATGCTAGGTGTGATTTTTCTAAAGTATTAGAGATCTCTTCACCTACTTTCTAGGAGAATGAACCTTGAGGGAATGACTGCAGCACGGAAGAGTTTCCAGCATTCTGATGGTAGAGGTTTATAGGTTAGTCCTAGGAAGTTGTTCATGTCTGGAAAGGCATGGGAAACTTCTGTGAGCTTGCGTTTTTAGCAGAGTGGAGGACAGCTTGCAAATGTTCCTGTGAAATGTAAAGCCCCTTGTGGCTTGGATCACAGAATCACGGAATTGTCAGAGTTGGAAGGGATCTCTAGAGATCATCTAGTCAACTCTCCTGCCAAAGCAGGATTGCCTAGAGCACATCACTCAGGACTGCACCCAGGTGGGTCTTGAAGATTTCCAGAGAAGGAGACTCCACAGCCTCCCTGGGCAGCCTGTTCCAGTGCTCTGTCACCATCAAAGAAGTTTTTCCTCATATTTGAATGGAACTTTGTATGTTCCAGCTTGTTCCCGTTGCCCCTCATCCTGTCACAGGGAACCACTGAAAACAGTCCAGCTCCATCCTCCTTCCACCCACCCTTCAGATACTTATAAGCATTAATAAGGTCTTCCCTCGGCCTATTTTTCTCCAGGCTAAAGAATCCCAACTCTCTCAGCCTTTCCTCATAAGGGAGATGCTCCAATCCCTTAATCATCTTTGTTGCCTTACGCTGGACTCTCTCCAGTAGTTCCCTGTCTCTCTTGAACTGGGGAGCCCAGAACTGGATGCAGTATTCCAGTTGTGGCCTCACCAGTGCAGAGTAGAGGGGGAGAATGACCTCCCTCAACCTACTGGCCACACTCTTCCCTATGCAGCCCGGGATTCCATTGGTCCTCTTGGCGACTAGGTCACCAAGTTCATGGTTCATGGATAGTTTACTATGTACCAGGACCCACAGATCCTTCTCCTCAGAAGTGCTTTCCAGCAAGTCCTAACCTATATTGGACCCACTCTGTGCTTGGTGCAGACACTGCACACTTGCCAGTTCTCCCAGGGAACTCAGTCTAAGTGTCAAGAAGACGCAGCAAGACATGAGTCGATAAGAATTGGAGAGAATTTTTGAGGCTCCATTTAGATGCTTAACATGTAAACCTCTGCTAGTCAAAACAAAAAACCAAGTGAAGTCTGCTGGGTCACTGGCTCAGTGGTATCCACTGACTGCCTTGAAGGTACATGAATGGGAGTCAAATGGCCCTGCCTGTAGAAGTGGGGAGAGGGTGATCTAAGTTGAGGTAGGTCCTGCACTTTGAAGTGCTGCAGGTCAGATGCTGATTGTTGCAAAGATGAGTGTTTGGATCCAGGAGGGGAAAGGGGAATGAGAAGTGCGTGCCTACCCCAAATAGAGGGGGACTGTGAATGATGCACGTGTTGTCGCCGGTGAAAGTTTGTTATTGGGCTCTCCAAGGACTGCTTGCATCTCCAAGACTATTTGTCTCGTGTACAGTTGGGTGGCTGAAATCCCGGCTGCTTGAGAAGTCTTCCTGCCCTCCACTGCAGTTCCAATGGTGGAAAGGAGAGAGATTGCTCCCATGTGTACAAGATAGCTGCTTTCTTTCTACCCCGTTTGTTGCTCTTGTACTGCTACTGCTCCTGCAGCAGGAAGAATCCTGCCCAGCATGTCTGGGGTGAAGGGACTTATCTGGTCTTTCCACTAGTGGTACTGCTGCATGTTGCAAAATCTGCCTTAGACACCAACATCAGTGGCAGTGCTCCCTAATTTGATGCCACCTGTGACTTGAGGGTGGTCTTTGTCTTTTCTCACAGAGTGAGCAGTTATAATGGTATAGTACCTCCTTCTGATGAGCCTCCTGTGGTCTGCCCCATGAGGGTTCCAGTGTAAGCCAAAAAACTTGTGGGTTTGGGCTCTTTAATGGTTGGAGTCTCCTCCCATGTAGTCCCTGCTGACAGTGACAGCACATGATCAATAACTCCTGCTCCAGCTGTCACTGCTGCCCGTAAGGCTTGCGGTTTCCATATTGGAAAAGGCCTTTCCTAAAGAGCCTAATCAATATGCTGCTGTGAGGTCTGTTCTCGTTTGCTATATATAATCTGGACACACACAAACTACGTGAGTGAGCATGTGTAGTAGGGGGGAGAGGATGTGCCAGCCCTCTGCTCTCGCTGGCTGGGAGAAGGACACAGCTACCTCTTACTTTGCTCCCTCTCCTGCAGCTGCTGCTGCTCAAGGCTTGTGGTCACATCCTTGCCCTGCTCTATTAGCACTCTGCATGGGGACCTGCTCTGGGACTCCAGGGGAGCCGAATTTCTGCTGGGTCACTTCTAGGGTTCGATGGAGCACCTGTGACTCTCTCTTCTGTGCACTTTCTGCTGTTGGTAGGTAATCTGCTTTCGGAGCCACGCAGGTGGGAGGATGTCGAGCACAGCTCCATCAAAGAAGCCTTACCGCAAGGCGCCCCCGCAGCATCGTGAGATCCGCCATGAGGTACCCATCATTCGTGATGACCAGGATGGAGTGATCTTGGCTGAGCAGAGTCAGGTAACAGCTTGCCATGTGGCAAAGGGCTTAACACCATTGCACCGGCAAACAGGGCTTAGTTACACTGAGGCAGGCCAGCTCAAGCAGGCAGAGGGGTTTGAGGTTTGCAACCTGAACTTCTCCTCATCGTGGTCTCTGGAGTCCAGCAGTGAGAAGGAAGTGACAGGGTGCAGAGCAGAGTTGGACATCAAGAGCCAGCCTGTCTCACCAGCACTTCCACGTGGTGGGAAGATGAGGCAGCGAAGCAGGAAGCGGTGCCCAAACCGCAGTCGTGGGCACCTCAGCAAATTTATGAGCCGTAGCATGGAGACAGTTGTGGTGTCTGGAGATGAAAGACATCATCCCACTTGCTCTTGTAAGAGCAGAAGTCTAGAACGCTCACTTATGTTTAAAGAGCCTCCTGAAGTCCTGACACCAAGGAAGTTTCGGGTCTCCTCTACGCACCTGCCTCTCAAAGGGATCCTGAAGCAGACCAACATGACAGGCACGTGCTCTGAGAACTTACGCAAGTCCCGCTCAGTAGAGATGCTTTCCTGTGGCTGTGGCTCACGCAAGTACAGTGATCCTCAGGTCTGCCCCAGCCGTAGGGAGAAGCGCTCACTGGAGCACAGCAGCAGCAGTGCTGCTGACTCTGTCAAGCGCAGGGAGAAGATCACAGAGGAAAAACTGCAGTTCTCCAAATTCCTGGATGAGATTACCCAGCGGGTGTTGAGTCCTATCCGCTTGCGCTCACTGGGAGATACCAAGGGAGCAGAACAAGAACAGAACTCTCCCCTTTTCCCCAGAAGCTCTGTGCCAGAAAACCAAGGGGAAGGTCACCTGCAAGGGGTCAAAAACAAGCGTGTAGCTGAAAGACCCCCCTGCCCAAGCAGAAGAAAAGCAGAAAAGAAATATGAGGGCCTGGGAGTGGCTTCGTGCCAGAGAAAGTGTGCTGAGGAGGCTGAGAGAGCTGCCAGACTAAGAAAGAAACCTGTCCCTGGGAGGAAGGACAGTAAGGAAAAGCTCCTTTCCTTGGAGAGAAGGGTAGTAGATCTGTGTCAGTATGAGCTGCAGCAACTGGCAGACCAGGGACTGGCAGGGACATCCTCTGGGCAGCACTCACTGTCTTCATGGAAGAGCAGTGCAGAGGGCAAAAGGGATGAAAGCAGTCTCTGTTCACAGCTATTACAGCCACACCGTCTGTGTGCTAAACTTGGGCAGAAGCATGCAATGGAGCCGAACTACTCAGTGAAAGGATCCTTCTCCACTCCAACACGCTGGAGTCGGGAGGAGGGGCCTACCCCATCTAGATCCTCCCCTTCCTTCAGTTTGTCACTAAACAAGGTAGGTGCCAGGGCTACTGGCTCATAGGCAGGGGTCTCACAAAGGCCAAAGCCCCGCACCTGGATCTCATCTAGCCTGTAATGCCAGTGGGGAGAGTGAGAGCAGGCCCTCAGACCTCATGGTGTGGGTGCTTACTTACCAGCAGCTGTGCTCTTGTGGGTGCCACTCGTGGCTATGTTCCAAGTTTGTTATATCTTCCTGGGAGGAACCAGCTTCTCTTTTGCCCCGAGAGTTAGGAAGGCAGGAGTTGGTGCTGTTCCCCACAGCGCAGACTTCCTAGGTGTTTGCAGGTTGGAAGCCCTCCAGGCTGCAGGGTAGCACGTGTGTGCAGCAGGCAGCTAGCTCTGTTGTCAGGAGGTGGTGGGATGCTCCTGGTACTTTGTGTGTGCCCTGTGCCTGACTGTCTTGGGGTGATGGATCTTTGTATGATGGCTGTTTCAGGTCTTTGTAAGCCTCTTGCTCTTTTCTCCAGCCTACTTTGGAGCCATTGCCTCATTGTAATAGGAATTGCATAATACCCTTTGCCTTATCACTAGCATCTGCTCTGTGTGTATTTGTATGGGAGACAGTTGCAATTCATGCAGAATTATCTAGCCATGTGGAGTCAGAATGTAAAAAAATAATGGATTGATGCTTTCTTTGCCCTTAGGGACAGGAGGCAGTATGCAGGTGGTAAGGACCATTCTTTTGAAGTGTGACTTGATGAAGGAAGCAGTCCCATTGTGTCTTATGGCCAGGACTGGCGTTTGCCTTCTGTAATATTGCTAGCAACTCAACAACCTCATTCACAACTGCCTGTGGTGTGGCCTCTCAGCACAGAGCTGGCTGTGGACAATCTGAAGTGTGGCATTGCTTTGAGTTTGTGCGGTGCTGTTGGTACCAAGTACCAAAAATAGTCTATGGGCAGCTTAGAATTTGTGAGAATGGTCACAGTCTTGGGCTTTCACAGAAAGTACGGTTGCTTCTAGCGCTAATTAAATCTCTCCTAGCTGTGCTGGCAGGCAGCAGCCATCTCATGGGTTAACACAGAGTGCAAATGAAGTGAGCATAGCTGAGCCCTGTGATCTTATCACTGTGCTGTGTCTCCTTGTTGTGCAGGTCCCTGCTCCAGCCATCTCTGGGGATCTCACCCAGAATGTTAATTTTTTTCACAGACTTTTCTGACCTTTGGTGTTTCTTCTGCTATCCCAGAATAGTGACAGTGGCTGGTTTCAGGTCTGCAGAAATAAACCCTTTTCACAGCACAATTTGCATGGTAGAAATGGTAGGTGCACTTTTTGGCTCCCAGATGATTATTTCTCAGTCTTTTTGTGGGGCTTCAAGGGTGTTGCGATTGCTGTGGTGACGATATAGTCTTCAGCGTATGCTGACCTGGGAGATTCCTGCTACCCACTAACTGTGGATGTGGAGGAAGCTGAAACTCCAGCTAAGGTGATGGTGCTACAAGAGATGTTGAGGTTGCATCGTGGGAGAGTAAAGTTACCTAACTTGTGTGGTGGTTTCTAGTCCAGCTCTTCTACCCCTGAACCAGAACACATAGTCTGTGTTGGTATCAGACAGCTGAACGGTGTGTACAGATCCTAGCAGCTCTAAGCTTGCCTAGCATGACCTGCCAGACCAGGTGAGCACAAGTCACAGTTAGGGTCTAGCAGTCAAGAATCTACCCTTTAGCACAGTGTGAGAGACCAACTCCTCCTCTGAAAGAATCTCACAGCTGTTTTCTTCCCCATGCAGGAACCCTTGACAGATGCAGAAAGGATGAAGTAAGTGTCCTGCTCTCCCTTTATGCCTGTCATACTGCAACTGTGTGGGTGCTGATTCCTCACATCCTGCCTGGGCCACCTGCACAGTGAAGCTAACTGGCCCTACGGGCTCCTCTCAGATCTTCAATCTTCTTGACGCCATGTGGGCAGAGCTTTAGTCTGTGCCTTGCCAACCTCTGCCTTGCGTATCTCTCCCCCTGGAGGGAGTGGAAACATAGACCCCCAGTCCAGGTGAAGGCAGAGGAGTTGGTGGGTGTGAAAGAAGGTAGGAGATGAAGCTTTTAATACTGGTGGAGAGAGGAGTGCCTGTTTTTAACCCTTCTTCTTGTTGCCACTGTTTTGGTGTAAGCCACCAGAACAGAGGCCTGCTGCTGACTGAGGGTGAGAGCTAAGCCCTTTGCTGGCGGTGATGTGGGGCACAGGCAGCTGCTAGCACTGAGCTCCAAGCCATAGTGAGGAGCAAGCTTGCACTGCCAGAGAGAAGCCATGCTTCTGCGTTTCTCTGAGCAACTGAGCACAAAGGAATGAGAAACAATAGGAAATCCTTATGACCACCAGGCATGTCTTGGCTGGGGAGGAACAGAGCAGTTTGTGTTGGAATGGGGTTGACTGGCAGCTGTGATCACATCTGTACAGGCACTTCACCACCTCGGCTTCTGGGCTTAAGACTGTATGAATCCTCTCTCCACCACATGTTAAAGGTATGAGGGCTTTCTCTTCTCAGGAGAGGAGAAAATTATTTTACTCTTTTTTTTGTCTGTTTGTTTTGCCTTCAACTCTTCTAACCTGGCCTGGGATAAATTATTGAGTGGGTTTCATTCACCGGAGAGGGACACTGGATCTGCACAGCTTGTCTGGCTAGTGGGCTTCATCGGAGCACTGTAACCCTAGAGGGAGCTGGGAGCCATGGCAGGACAGCTGGCACGTGCTGCGTTGCCCCTGCTCCGAGAGAGTTTAGGAGACTCTTCCTTCTGACAGGGATGCACCATTCACAGTGTGTGCTGGAATCTCCTGCTAGTTCAGTTTCTGACTTGTTGGGGCTCCTGTGTGGGGCCCTGGACCCTAGAGCAGGGCAGTGGTGTGGATGGGGGTGCTGGTGTGGAGTACCCCTTGTGCACTCAGTGGTACCTTGTTCCTGTGTGCTCCAGGCTACTACAGCATGAGAATGAGGAGCTGCGCCGACGGCTGACATATGTGACTAACAAGATGGAGGCGATGGAGAGGGAGCTGGAGTCAGGTCAGGACTACCTGGAGATGGAGCTGGGCCAGAATCGCGAGGAGCTGGAGAAATTCAAGGACAAATTCCGTAGGTACGGAAAAGAAAGTGAAAGAGGTAGAGCTAGAGACATCCTTCCCACTGGGGACTAGCTCAACTGCTGTGAGCAGGATGTGCTGTGTTGTGTAAATCAAGGGTACACTGCATCCTCAGAAAGGTGCACCCCAAGACTGTAGGGGAATTAAAGGTTCTGCAGCCATTACTTCCTCCAGGGTAGTGTATGAATGCTGCCAGCGTGATGAGCTGACAACAACGGGGAAATCTTCGTCTATTGGATATAAGACAGCATCCAGCTTGGATGGTTACCCCACATGTGCAAAAGGAGCCACCGTTGGCTGCATCACCACTGTACCTGAAAAGGACCTCAGTTAAAAATCTAGTTGCTGGACACATGCTTACAAATGACATAGCTCAGAGGAGTCCTCTGAAGTCATTCACACCCTCCCCTGTAAGATCCTTTTACTTAGCCAACCTCATCTTGCCTCCAGTAGCTTGGGTTCTGAAGGCCATTATGTGGCAGAGGTGAGGCACAGTTAATAGAGCTGATGGGCTTAGTGAATATCAGTCTTTCTGGACTTGTGGAGTTGGTTTGCTTGGCAGCTATGAAGGGGACTTGAGTAGGGGCCTGAGATCCATCCTGATGTATGTCTTGTTTCTGTAGGTTGCAGAACAGCTACACTGCTTCCCAGAGAACCAACCAAGACCTGGAGGAAAAATTGCATGCCCTGGTAAGTGCCCTATTAAGTCACTACAGAGAGGAGTTAGAAGAGACCTGGGTATTAGAACGAGATGAGGGATGGGGCTCTGGCTTTAACCTGCAGATGTGGCAGTGGGTGCGGGGTGAGGTTCTGGCTATGACCATCTACTCCTTGTTCTGGCTGGTGTCATGACCTGGTTTCTTGGTTTATTGAGCCCCTACATGATTATTATGCACATGAGCTTTGGTTCCCCACGACATAATTGCATGGTATTTCGTCATGTTGCTTCAGTCCCTATCAAAAGGTCAGGGTTATGTCAGCCAGTCTTGGGGTGGTCATCCTGGGAGGATGGGGACAGTCAGAGCAGAGCCAATGTGCGTTTATGTCTGTTGTGTGCATTCATAACACTCATGGCTGTTTCTTTTCTCTCCCTCTTTCTCTCTTTCTCCTCCCCATGCTGCTGCTGGCACACGCTGGGCGCACTCACCTCTCAGGCCTCTCTCAGCCAAAGCTGGATTTTTGCAGTTGCGTCTTTTCGTTTGTGTGTTTTTTCTTTTTCCTCTTTACGTGTCTCAGCCTGTTGGTTTCATTGTCAGTCCCACATACACCATCCCAGATGGAGGGGCCCCAGCCCTCGTCCAGCCAAGGGCTCACCTGGTATCCAGCAGCTGCCCGCAGATGCAGCAGGTCCTAGCTTGCAGTGCTCAGTCTCAAGAGTATTTGACTCTGAGCCAGCTGGAGCATGACGTGCTGGGAAGTGGTGCCCATAAGCTGTGGCACTGCACAAGATATGGATGGCTGTGAGCCTCGTTTTCTCCCTTTCCTTCCCCTTCTGGGCTGTGAGCAGGCAAGTCGAACAGCTGAGATGCTGGTTGCCTCCATGTAGTCCATGATGAGATTGTTTTGGTCCTAGCACTTAAGGTTCTTGGGTTAATATTCATTGTGCTGGTGCCTGAAGAAGCTGCCTATGTGGGAAGCATTGTCCTCCCCTACTGCCCTGTGTATCGCTGTGACGTACCCCTGACGCATGACTGTGCCCTGGTGGTCACAGCCTCGGAGCACCCTTGGGCAGTGTTGGAAGAACTTCTGGAGAAGGGGCTGGCTTGGTTATTCTGAGCTGTTGCCACTCTCTGCTGTTACGCCTGGGTCTCTATTGGCCCTGTCCCTGAACTGTTAGGGAGCCTGAAGAGGCAAGGTTGCCTGCTTTAGGGAGGGCATTAACTAAGCTCCATATGAAGCTACACAGGTAGTTTTTCTTACTAGAGCAAGACTTAAACTCTTTCAAGATGATACCCTCTGCCTGTCAAACAAGCTTTTTGTCCATTCAGTGTTAACTGCTGGATCTTTATGGGTCATAGTCTTGTTCTGTTGCCCCAGACAAGAGGACTGGGTATCACAAGCTCAGAGGTCTTTTCTGCCAGTGACAGGATGGGATTGACTGCTCAAAACCCCACTAGCTTTCCACCAAACACCCTGTGAACCAGGACAGAGAGGAAACATGGTTGTGCTGCAAGAAGAGACATTGCATTAAGGAGGTTCAAACTCAGCCTGTTGTCTCTAGCAGAGTGGCTGGCTTGGTTTGGCCTTTGGAGTCCCTCCCTTGGTGAAGAGCCAGGCTGTCCCTCTTGTCCGTCTGTCTAGAAGTTGTTGTGTCCCAGCTGAACATGTCATTGTGCTATGCTTGGGCTGAGGTGGGTGGTGAAGCCAGATTCTTCTGTGCTGGGTAGATTCATACTTGGTGTTCTTGCATCCCAGATTAAAAAGGCAGAGATGGACCGCAAGACACTGGACTGGGAGATTGTGGAGCTCACTAATAAATTGCTTGATGCCAAAACCACCATCAATAAGCTGGAGGAACTCAACGTAAGTAACCCTGAGTAAGTTTGCAGATGACACCAAGTTAGGCAGGACTATTGATCTACTTGAGAGTAGGAAGGCTCGGCAGAGGGATCTGGACAGGCTGGGTTGATGGGCCAAGGCCAGTTGCATGAGGTTCAACAAGACCAAGTACTGGGTCCTGCACTTGGATCATAACAACCCCATGCAACGCTACAGGCTTGGGAAAGAGTGGATGGAGAGCTGCCTGGTGGAAAAAGACCTGGGTGTGTGTGTCAACAGCTGGCTGAACATCGACTGGCAGTNTGATGCCAAAACCACCATCAATAAGCTGGAGGAACTCAACGTAAGTAACCCTGAGTAAGTTTGCAGATGACACCAAGTTAGGCAGGACTATTGATCTACTTGAGAGTAGGAAGGCTCGGCAGAGGGATCTGGACAGGCTGGGTTGATGGGCCAAGGCCAGTTGCATGAGGTTCAACAAGACCAAGTACTGGGTCCTGCACTTGGATCATAACAACCCCATGCAACGCTACAGGCTTGGGAAAGAGTGGATGGAGAGCTGCCTGGTGGAAAAAGACCTGGGTGTGTGTGTCAACAGCTGGCTGAACATCGACTGGCAGTGTGCTCATGTGGCCAAGAAGGCCAACAGTATCCTGGCTTGTATCAGAAATAGTGTGGCCAGCAGGGCTAGAGAAGTGATTGTATCTCTGTACTCAGCACTGGTGAGGCTGCACTTTGAGTACTGTGTTTTGGGTCCANACTGGGTCCTGCACTTGGATCATAACAACCCCATGCAACGCTACAGGCTTGGGAAAGAGTGGATGGAGAGCTGCCTGGTGGAAAAAGACCTGGGTGTGTGTGTCAACAGCTGGCTGAACATCGACTGGCAGTGTGCTCATGTGGCCAAGAAGGCCAACAGTATCCTGGCTTGTATCAGAAATAGTGTGGCCAGCAGGGCTAGAGAAGTGATTGTATCTCTGTACTCAGCACTGGTGAGGCTGCACTTTGAGTACTGTGTTTTGGGTCCATCAGTACAGGAGGGACACTGAGGTGCTGGAGCATGTCCAGAGAAGGGCAACAAAGCTGGTGAGGGGTCTAGAGCACAAGTCTTATGAAGAGCAGCTGAGGGAACAGGAGTTTTTTAGCCTGGAGAACAGGAGGCTGAGGGGAGACCTTATCACTCTCTACAACTACCTGAAAAGAGGTTGTAGCAAGGTGTAGGTGGGTCTCTTCTCTCAAGTAACACTAGGACAAGAGGAAATGGCCTCAAGTTGTGCCAGGAGAGGTTTAGACTGGGGATATTAGGAAAAATTTCTTCACTGAATGGGTTATCAAGTATTGGAACAGGCTGCCCAGGGAAGTAGTTGAGTCACCATCCCTGGAGGCATTTAAAAAGACATGTAGATGTAGTGCTGAGGGACGTGGTTTAGTGGTAACTTGACAGTGCTAGGTTAACGCTTGGACTTGACGATCCTAAAGGTCTCTTCCAACTAAAACAATTTTATGATTCTAAGTGTCAGCCTGTGGAAGTGTGTGAGGTGTGGTCTTACTCTCTTGCTGTTGTGTAAAGGAGCATGTTTCAGTGGGTATGAAAGTGTGAGAGCTGCACACAACAGTAGAGACAAATACAAAAGGGTCTGAGGGGTGGTGCAAGGAAGAACTGATCTTCAGCTTTGATGTATTTGTTCTTTTGGGCTTAGGGCTTGACCTGAGTTCAGGCTGTACTAATGGAGGGATCATTTACTCTAGAGCTGGGAGGGAACTGATGCCTTTTCTACACCATTAATATACACGTTTCCGATTCTGGTGCTCGTTTCTATTAACTGCTCTCACCTCCCTGCAGTCTGCAAAATGCCTCATGTTAGGCAGTGTCATCAGCCATGGCTGAGAGCTCAGGGATGGGATAGCAAATCTGGTGGGAATTCCGGGGAGAATCAAAATCCCCAGAGGGAAACTGTTCATACACTGACAGAGTATGTGCCTGAAGCAAGGGCTGGAGTTGAAAGGGACACCTTGGCTAAGTTGTAAGGAAATAACACAGATGTGTGGAGAGGAGGGAATGGGAAGTACCCTCATGAGCGATTCATGAGATGCCGCCTCCTGCTTCTGTGCAAGCAGCATCTATCTGGTTGAGTTTTTGGGTAAGAGACTGGGCCAATCTGGCACTGATGCACACCTGTGCCCTTTCTTGCAGGAGCGCTATCGACAGGACTGTAACCTCGCAGTGCAGCTGCTCAAGTGTAACAAGTCCCACTTCAGGAACCACAAGTTTGCTGATGTGAGTAGCTCACCTGCTGGGATGGGGGAGAAGAGCTCAGGGTCTCTGCCTGCATCTTGCTTTCTCTGCAGGGCTGTTGGCCTCATCCTTCAACCTCACATAGAGGTGGGGGGGTGGCTCCTATTCCCACTCCCACTGAGAAGGCAGCACAGAGCCTCTGCCAGCTCCTCTTTCACACCAGCTCCATTTCACAGCCCAGCCAGGAGCTGTTATTAAAAGCACAATAACCTTGAATTTGATAGCTTGCTGGGTGCCTGATGGGAGCTGGCAGAAGGACAGACCTCTCTTAACCTGCACTGTCCTCTTTGCTTCCCCACCTGGCCACGTGGAAGGGCCATGCTGTCTGATAAGCAGTCAAGCAGTGGTAGTCTGGCCCTGCTTCACGTCTTACTCTGAGGAGAAATGTGGGAGGGAGGCAGCATTCAGGGTGCCTTTTAGGCCTCCTGAATGGGAGGGGTTGGTACCAACTCCTACAGACCCTTGTGGGGTCTGTTCAGCTCATCCTGCCCTCAGGATGAGCAAAGACAAGAGTTCAGGCTTTTTCCATTAGTAGCATTACTTCTTCAGCTGGAAGTATATCATTCAGGCCCTTACCCCAGCTCTCTCTTTGCCATACCCCAAGTCTCCATCTCTCTTTAAGTTCCTCTCGGCAAAATCACGTGCTTATCTTTTTTAACTTAGCAGGTGACCAATATGTCACCCTCTCCCTCCCCCATTGTATCTCAAATTAGCGCTCTTGAGGTCAGTGTATCAGTTACTGCTGGGGTAACCTTGACCTCTCTCCCAGCTGTCTCCCTCCCTTGGAGCTTTGAATTCTGCCCCCCAGAGCACCACATCACACGTGGCTGCCACTGGAAGGGGATTGGTGCTGAGCAGCTGTGCAGTCTGCCTCAGAGCCAGTGGTTGCCATGCAATGTGCTCTCTGTCCCCAGCTTTGGACACAGTTCCTTCTGGCTATGATGGGACGGGCCCCCCAATGGCTTGTGGAGCTCTGTCGATGGCTTCATGCTCTTCACAGGTGTGGTGACCAAAGTGAAGGCAGCTCAGCAGGGTGATGGGGAGAGCAGTAGTGTCCATTTGCAAGAAAAGGAGCAGCCCTTACCCCCTGTTGAGACCCCAGCCCTGCAGATGTGGTAACAATAACAATCCCCGTACTTGGTGAGGTGGTGGAGTTGGTGGGAAGGCATCGATTCTGGTCTGCAGGCAGGCTGCCAAGGTGGCATGGCTGCAATTACCACATTCAGGGAGCACTGCAAATCCCAGCTCTGGGGGCTGTTGAGTCACTTCAGTGCAACGACCGGCTGATTTTCCACAGATCAATAGACCCCCCTCCCCTGAGCATGTGCTGGCTGTACCTTGCCTCTGTGCTCACAGGCATAGGGGACTGAGCCCATGTGCCGCCTTTTCTTGTTCTCTCTGCAAACTGGGTCCTGTTAACCATGAATAAAAACATGGCTGGTGTGACAGAGAGTCTTGTTAGTTGCTCACGTGGGGCAGGTTTGCTTTAAAAAGAGATATCTTTGTCAAGGCAACGTATGCGAATGTTAGGGTCAAGGTAAGGAGTACAAAGTGCGTGTGAAAATTGGTTGGAAAGAGCAGATTAGTTGAAACTTAATGACTTACATGGTAGCCCCCTTCTAATGTCCTTTTCCTTCTCCTTAGCTTCCTTATGAGCTGCAGGACATGGTCAATAAGCATTTGCACAGCACTCGGGAGTCTTCAAGCCCCGGTCAAGAGGCAACCCACACATTGGCTCCATCTGATGTTGTGCCCACCTCAGTCATTGCCAGAGTCTTGGAGAAACCAGAATCTCTGGTTCTGAATTCAGCCAAGTCTAGCAGTGGCAGCTGTCCCATGGCTGAGGATGTCTTTGTGCATGTGGACATGAGTGGAGCCCCTGCTGATGCCTGCAACAGCGGAGGGCAGATTGGGAAGGAGGGAGGAGATGCGGGGCAACAGCAGAATGGTGGCTGCAAGCCACAGAGCAGTGTGGAAAGCATGCCAGAGGAGGTGCCGGCCTTTGAGAAGCTAAGCCCGTATCCTACACCCTCACCTCCTCATCCTATATACCCTGGGCGCAAAGTGATTGAGTTCTCGGAGGACAAGGTCAGGATCCCAAAGAACAGCCCCCTGCCCAACTGTACGTATGCTACGCGCCAGGCCATCTCCCTCAGCCTGGTACAGAGCGAAGATGAGAGCTGCGACAGGCACCGGACGCTCCCCAACAGCCCTGCTTCAGAAGGGCGCCGTTCGGCCTCCAGCTGTTCCTGTCAGCAGTCCCCCAAAGTGGCCAGGGCTCACGGCTCTTCCCAGAGCAGCCCATTCAGCAGCCCTCCCCAAATCCCGAGCGCCTTCGCCAGCTCTGCCAGCTCTGAGGAGGACCTGCTGGCCAACTGGCAGCGGATGTTTGTCGACAAGGCACCCCCCACCTCAGAGCGGGTGCTGATGAACCGCACGGCCTTCAGCCGTGACACGGCCCCTGAGCTCCAGAAGAGGTTCAGTCGGTCCATGCAGGAGCTGGGTAGGGCAGCCTCAGGTTACTCAGATGGCGAGGAGTCTGCGCAGAGCTGCAGCTGGACCGTGAGCCGGGACTCGAGCGTGGACACAGACAGCACTGAGTCCAGAGCCCGCAGGAGCCATTTCTCCTCAGACTATGGTACAGATTTCTCTCAAGATGAAGCCCAGAAGTTGTTGCAGGGAAGCGGTGAAGGTACTGCTGAGCCTGGAAGCCCTTCACCACAGAAGCACAAGGACTATGTGGACCTTGGCTTACCTGAGAGCCCAAGTGAGGAGAGAGAAATGTTGCTCCAGGGAAGCAGGGAGAGCAACCAAGGAGGCACCCAAGAGGAAAGTGGAGAAGGCAGAGTCAAACCTCCTTTCAGTCGGCCACACCGCAGCCCCAAGAGGATGGGTGTCCACCACTTACATCGCAAGGACAGTCTGACACAGGCCCAGGAGCAGGGCAACCTCCTCAGCTGAGGCAGGGCAAGAAGCAGCCACACACTGCAGAGCTGCAGGCTGCCTCCATCTGTCCACCTTCTGAGGGAGAAACCTCCCTTGGTACCCTCCTCTTAGGGGGGTGCTCTGCTCTAAAATTTTGTATTTATTCTCTTCTTTTACTACCTGGAAGAGCTGAGGTCTCCCTTCCCTGGCACCTCAGACCCACAGTACTAGCACACACAGTGTGCAGAAGCACACCCACTGCCCCGGCACACTCACAGCTCTCTTCACAGCCTCACACTGGTGCCTGTACTGGAGCTTGGTTTTGGTACCCCTCATGCTGGTGCCAGTGCCTCTTTATGTTCACATCTTCTTTCCCCCTTCCCACTCAGGTACCGGAGGCCCTGGGTGCTCTCATGCTGGTTGCCCACAGCTGCTCTGCTCTCTTTTAACTTGTGCCAACAGGGCAGAGTGCCTGTGTTGGTGGTATCTGCAGGCTCCCAGGGGCTCAGAGGCCATGAGTGGGGCACGAGGACTCTCCCAGCGCATGGCTGTGGGCCCTTGGGGATATGCTGGGACTGCTGGTGTCTCATTTTCCTGCTGGGTTTTGTTTTCCTCAGCTGCCCTCTGGGTGCTTCTCCAGAATCTGCCTTTGCAGGTCCCCATTGCTTGGCTCCTGCACCAGGCTCAGCTCCCGACCTCCGCTGTGGCAGTCAGGGATGCTGGAGCTGTGGCGTGGGGCGTGGGTGCTGTCTGCTGGGGCGGTTCGGGGAAGGCAGTGCCTGAGAGGGGCTGGGGTTTGTGTTTGTGTCTCCTCCCTCACACCTCTTCCCCCGCTCTCTGTGCTGTTGTTTTGTTTTGAATGGTGCTGATGCTTTGCTCTTGGGTGGGCTTCTTTCTTCTTTCCAAGCCTTTGGTTTTGGGGTGTATTGTTTTTTCTTTCTCCCCGCCCTGCATAAACAGACACAGCCGTTGGCAGCTGGTTGATGCCTTCATTGAGGGTGTGTTGAGTAGGCTCAGCTCTCAGAGCTGTGTTTCTCTCTGATCCTGGCCCTCCAGCCTGCAGAAACCCCTCCAGACTTGAGAACAAAGTCTCGCCCTGGGCAAGCAAGGCGTGAAGGACGCTACTGGGCTTTTCTGGGCAGGGCTCGGAGCAGGGCCAGCAGGGATGCAAGGAGCTGCTCCCTGCAGATGCACTACCTCATGGCTGGGCAGCAGCCCTTTGCCAGGGTCTCCTTGCACGCCCCCTTCTCTGGGGGGCTCCAGGCTGGCTCTGCTGCCTCTCTGGGGCTTCCGCTGTAGGTAGGGCCTCTCTGTGCATTTTTCCTAGTGTANTAATTTTGTCCTGTGCCCTTGTCTGTCTGGTGTTTCTTGCCTCCCCCAGGGGTGTGAGGCAGAGAATTGCCTGGTTCCCTGGGCTGTGTCCGCCTCCCACCACGCAGACTGTCCTCAGCCTGCTGGCTGTTTTCTGAGTTGGGTTTGTGTTGTCCTCCCACCCTACTCAATGAGGGCTCTTCACTGGGCTGTAGAAGAGCAGCCCTCTCTCCAGGAGGTTGCTCCTGTTCATAGGCTTACAGCAAGATGTGCAGCTGAAAACTGCCTGGGGGGCCCTGTCCCCCTCCCCAACCCCCCCCCACCACCTCTGCAAAGGGCCTGCAGCTCACAGCTCAGGCCAGCCAGGGCTTCAGCTCAAGCCTGGAGGCTCCAGGGCCTGTGAAAGGGAGCTGGAGGCCTCTCTGGTGGCTGTGTATGTTGGTTTGTGTGCCCTGGCTCGGAGTTGCTGCCTACACGCTCGCCTTGTTTCCCACCTCTAACAGTTGTGGAGCTGGATGCCACCCTCTGGCAGGGAGGTGGGACTCAGTATTTCACTACAGTATTTTGCTCGATACCTGTGCAAACAGGCTGGTGCTGAGAGCGGGAGCCTCCTCTAAGCCTGTAGGGTGTTCATCTCCCCTCTCCTGAACCTGGTGGTGGGGCCCTGGCGTTTGCGTTCATCAGCCACTCTGCTGCATTTCTTCTGTTGTTGAGGGCTTGTGGCTGCCAGCTCCTGCCTCATGGGCATTACCTGGGGTTGGATGCTCACTGAGGGAGTTCCTCTAGCTCTGAAGCTGCAGGCGGCAACACCTGTGGGACAGCACAGCCACTTGTGCAGTGGGGGAGGCACTGCCCCTCAAGGCTCAGCCCTACCCCCCTGAATCCCGGCATGCTGGTCAGGGGACAAAAACCCACTCTTGCTGAAGCAGCCAGTGCTGATGGTGCTGGGCAGAGCCAGCCTCCCTCTGCTTTTGGTCAAAGTAGACTTAAAAGCTAAACAGTACAGAAATGGAGGGGTGGCAAAGGGGGTGCGCAACACCTCAGCAGACACTTTGGCTTCACAGCATTATGCTGCTGGCAGAGGCCTCAAGAGGAGCAGAGGCCTCAAGAGGAGCAGAGCCCTCTCCTGGTGGGCACACTGCCTGAACTTGCACTCCTGCTCACCTCCAGCAGCATTGGCTCTGGGGCCTTGAGCTGACCCCACTTTCAGTGTCCCAACTCCAGACTGTTAATCTGTAACTAATGTGGGTTTTTTTCTGAAATTTTGAAACTGATGTATATTTTAAGACCAGAAATAAACTATTTTAAAAGTAGTATAGTGTTCTGTCTGTTGGTTGAGACCTGGACTGAACTGATCCTGAGCATGGGAGGGAGCAGAACCCCTCATGGTACAATGTCTCAAGCTTGCTGAACTGTTTGTTGCCACACTTTAGCTCTTCTGGGGAGAGGTCATCCTCAGTGCCCGCTTTAGCAACAGCCTGGTTCAAGGTGCTTGCACAAGTCAAGTCATCCATGTCAGAGAAGAGGTGCAGAACCAGGCAAGGAGTGAGGTGTGGGATGAGTGGTGTTTTACTTCTGTAATTGCATCCAAACTGTGGAAAATGCTCTCTGGGTCTGAATGTAGGCTCCAGACTGAGCCTGCAGACCAGAATCACACTGTTCACAGCAGCACTTGTCATGGTTGACTTGGAAGCTGACAGTAGCTTTAAAAAAGGGCAGGTTATTTAACCAGGCAACTTTGAGAAACATCACAAAACAATGTGGGCAATTTTCAC
Source organism: Nycticryphes semicollaris (assembly GCA_013400055.1). Taxonomy (NCBI): domain Eukaryota; kingdom Metazoa; phylum Chordata; class Aves; order Charadriiformes; family Rostratulidae; genus Nycticryphes; species Nycticryphes semicollaris. Next base: position 86,043 of record VXBJ01004007.1, on the reverse strand, counting down.
CTTGTTTGAAGGCTGGGCTTATCAAAACCTCTGCAATGAAGCTGTTCGTGCTATGAGCAGCCTCAAGTGTTACTTGTAAAATTCTGCATATCCCATTTCAAGTATTTTGCTGGCTGTCCATCTGATCTGTGTCTTGGCAAAGACCTCCACGTGCTGATCTAGAATAGGATGAGACATAGCTACTTCTTCTATTATTTGTTGGTGCTCTTGGAGCTCCAGCTCTCAGAGTCACATGAGAGTATCAGCTCTCAGTTTCAGAAACAGTTATGTAGAACATGTAATATACTCCCTCCCTCGAGTTCATAAGAGTTTTACAATTCTAGTGTCAGTATTTTGCTTGAGGAGGGAGGGTTGGGCTCGAAGCCCTGCGAACATGAGAGGGGGAGTTCCTGCAGGATGCTGATATGGACAGTTGGAAGGATTTCCTTTTCATGTTGAATGGTGCTGCAGAGTTCAGAGGGCTGCCATGAAATTTCCTCCATCTCCCAAGTTATGCTGCCTGTGCCCTTCTGACCTAGGTGGATGCAAAGTGTAACGCAGGAAGAGTTTCTTGTTTCTTTGTTGCCATAATTAATGATTTCATTCTATGTTCCCTTGAGTAGCAGCTGCTGCCACAATTTAATCTTCCAGCCTAATGAGGGCCTTGAAACATGATCTTCCTTGCCTAGCTCTGGCAAGGGACACTTGGCCGGGCCGTGAAACCTGTGGTGGTGGTACAGGCTGAAGGCTTCACCAGAGATGAAGGTGCCAATCTCCCTGTAGCTAAGCTCCATCCTGGCCCTCCTGGGCAGAGGGAAGGCCTGGGGGACAGCAAACGGGGCTATGCCTGACCTTCCTCGAGCTGGGAAGAGAACCTCCAGGAAGCCATGGCACTGAGAGCTTGCCCCTCCCAGGGATGGAGCGAGCCCACCACCCAAGTGGGCAGTGGGATGAGGAGCTGTTGCCCCCTACCTGCCCTCCGACACCTCTCCCCCCACAAGCCACGGGGCAGTGATGGAGGCTCACGCCGCCATGAGTGGTGCCACTTCTGTGACCTTTATAAAACTCTCATTGTGACAGCGGTACAGGCAATAGAAAGAACATCTCTTATACACATCTGAATAAATACAGCCTGCGCCCTGCGGGCACAGCCGGGTACGGGGACAGGGGGGAGGCAGGGCAGCGTGAGCTACACGTACAGCAACTGGACAATCACAAGCGGCCGATGGGGCGTGTGACAACACAGAGACGTGTGTAGAGATTTGCTTGGACCAGGCTCCGGCGCTCAGAGAGCTGAGGGAGGCATCAACGGGGCGTGAAATGTGCGAGAAGGCAGCTGAGGCAGCCCATCGGAGGCAGAGGAGCTGGGGGGGACACACTCCCCCAGTGGACACGGTGCTCTTCTCGGCAGAAGCAGGTAGGGTAGCCCAGCTACATTTCTGTTTCTGCTAAGAGGCTGTCACCGAGACCTGACGTCATCAGGACCATATGGGAGCTGGAATCTGTGGTGAGAGAAGGAGAAAACCACAAGTGGGTTGGGCTGCTGGAGAGGACGGGGCTGTGCACCAGCTCCAGAGGTGAGGATGAGGAACTAGAGCGCCACAGGGTGGAAAGCGAACGCCTGAGAGGATTGTGAGATTAAGTAGTAACTAGGTCTACTCTGGCCACGCAGCAGAACAGAATCAATGGAGAAGGGAGAAGTCAGAGACAGCAGCAAGAGCCCAGAGTGTGGATCTGCATGTGTTTTCTTGGCTATTGTGAGGAAGGTCAGCTCTGAACACTCTCCACATACCCTTGCAGGTGATACTGGTTGTGTTGACCCAGCTGTCCCCTCACCTAGCCCTGCACAGACCTTTAAATCTGCGCTCACCACGTCCTTTCAGCTACAGAGATAGCATGCAAGTGGCATGGGCTGGCAGGCTGCAAGCCAACCAAGCCCACATAGGGTGGGGGTGCCTTCCCAAGAGCAGGGAACGCAGTGGGCGAGCAGCCATTCTATGACAGCCGAGGCCTGGAAATCCTGACTTCCTGCGCTGCATGAATGCAGGGTTTGTGCAGCCCTTCCCTGCCTGCCTCAGGAAGGTGAGGGCAGCTTGCTGGCTCTGTAACGGCACAGAGCACCAGCCAGGAACACTGCGACTGCCCCCACGCCAAGTGAATCAGCTGCATGGAGGATGGGCACACATAGCAAGTAATAAACTCAGCAGAGTAACAGTTTCCCATCCAGAACCCTGNTCTTCATTGCCTGTGTGCTTCAGATTCAGTTCTACACATTCAAAGCTACTGCATGGAATCTCTGGTTTGGGGATCAATATCTGGATCCAAAACTTGGCTAGAGGTGTCAGTAAAGGATTTTTTATGACTCTAATAAATGAGGATCCAGATGTTTTGAGGCCCAGAGAGCAACTGTGCTTGTTTGCTGTTAGTCTGATATGAGAATTGGGAGGGAGGAAAGGACAACTAAAGGTAAAAAAAACCCCAACCAATCCAATCCCAAGGCAGCAGAATCACAAGGCTTGTCATGACAATATACAATATCATATATATGAGCAGCACACAACAGACTACTACTGTCTTCATAATACACTTTTTTTTCTCCTTTTAAAAGCCACTGCAGATAGGCTTTGGCACCTGGCTATCCCCTTGCACGTTTGGGATAGAGATAGGAATAGCTGATGCTGTGTGGATTGATTGCAGGAGGTTCTTCTGGAAGCAGCGAGGAATGACATGAGTTTTGGCTAGGATATCTGGCAAAGGCCCCCAAGATCTTTAATGCTCCTGCCCTTGAGTTTTAAGACTTTGCACAAAGATTTCGTTCCTGCAGCATCAGGGAAAACGCCTCTGAGGTACCATTTCCACTCTTTGCTGCAGCTGCATTGTCCTTGGAGTCTGCCTTTCCAACTGTGTCTCAGCCCAACACTATTTAACGTGAAGGTCATGCCTGGAGGCCGTCTGGATTAGAGTTCACAGGGAGAAGGGACAGGCCCCATTCATCAACTCCCCCCCAGTGAGAGACCAGTGGCACTAGAAACACCCCAGACACACAATTCCTGCCTGTCAAACCCTGCTCCCAGCCCAGGTCCCAGATCTCTTACTGTTCTGGCAGATCCACGGGTTCTTCTCCCTGGCTGTGACTTCACGAGCTTCTGTCTCCTCCTCTTCCTCGCCCTCTGAGAGCAGGTCAGAGATCTGCTGCTGCAGCTCAGGACTAATATTGTTCTCCGCCAGGATGAGTGTCCGTAGGGCTGTGGGGTAATTCTCTACCATGTCCAGCAAGGTCTGGGCAGAGAGCAAAATAACCTGGCTGACAAGCAGCACGAACAGCAGCTAGGCTGCACAGAAAGAGCTTCAAAGCTCTGTTTCCCTGCAAACTCCAGCCTTCCTCTTCTTACCTCTGCCTCCCCTTGGCTTGGACCTCCCTTTGCCAGGCTTTCTGAGAGCCTGAGGCCTTCCTATCTTTCTGTGGGAAGAGCTGAGGCTGGATTTCCTGGCTCTTTTTAAAGAAGAAGGGACTGCTCTACAACATGTTGCTCCCACATATCCAGGCTAGTCCCCTCTTACCATTGGGAGCTGGGGCTCTTGAGAGGACAGCCTATGCTGTCCCTATCTGTCCACAGAGCTTTAGCTCTGATTCACAGTGACAATTCCCACCCTTCTTCTGAGAAAACCAAACTAGAAATAGAGCTGTCCATTTCTCCCTACTGACTTGAGGGAGATCCAGGAGCCCTAGGTCAGAGCTGTGGCTTACGAGCTCCTCCTGTGGCCAAATGCCACGGGCCACGGGAATGCAACAGCCACCCTGGATGCAGGGAGGGAAGGGGGTGCACATGGACACAAGAAGGGGTATGGAGGCACGTATAGGTCCTAGGGCCTCTGTAGATAGCCAAGACCTGTGCCCTTGAGATGTCAGCAATGCTGTAGAGTAACTGTGGGCTCTCTTACCTGGGCTGACTGGTTGGTAAGTCCCGTTCCCTCCAAGTCCAGAACTTCGAGGGTTCGACTGGAGGCCACAGCAACAGCGAGCATCCCTGCTACCTGGTCACCTGTGGAAGAAGCAAACCGAGGGCTATCAGCAATGCCTGCCTTCCATCATGTACTACCACATGCCCTCATGGACTTGGGGCTGTCTTGTAAACATCCTCTGTGTATTTCTGCCATCAGACAACCTCTAAGTCTCTGTTACCTTGGAGGGGAAAAAAAAGAAAAAGAAAAAAAAAGAATAAGCTGTTAACAGAGAAAAGAGACAAGGCAAAGGTGCACCATTCTGTGATTATGGGAACAGTCACTGATTATCAGGGGGAACATGAAGAAACACAGTGAAATTTTTTTTATTCCCTCAGGAACCACATCTTCCCAAATCTCTTTCCTACTCAAGGATACAAGGACCTTTAACAGTCCTTGTAAGGTGTCTCAGATGCAGAAGGAGCTGAACAGCTGAATACCTCAGGCTGGAGTGAGACAGGGGGCCCTGCACCAGCTGATGGACTGCATCCTTGGAAAGGGGACAGATTTTTGAGGGTGGACACATCAGGCCCAGAAGCATTAAGGACTGAGGCTGGTGAGGAGACAAGACTCCAGCACTTTCTCCTGACACTCCCTGTCAAGTGCCAAGGTATCATAAAACTGTGACACCTTCTCTTCAAAAAAAAAAAAAAAAAAAAAAAAAAAAAAAAGAGGCTGCTGTGCAGTAACACCCTGGGGTCTCTCCTGCCCGAGAGGAGGTACCTGGTCAGACAGGCAGGGCATGGAGAGAAGCTCCATTTCTAGAGGGGTTGAGGAAGGGTGTGCCCTGCAATGCTCAGGGAGGCACAGTCTGGTCTCCTCACCACCTTGCAGCAGAGCAGGAGAGAGTTGGTTTCTATGGCAACCAGTGCCAGGCTCTCCTCCCTGCTCCGATCGAGTCCGCCTGGAAGAGGAAGGAGGGATCGAGCCAAGCCAGCGTCGCTGCCCAGGGCTCCAGGAACTGGGGAGATGTGGAGGGTCAAATGTGACGACAAAGGCAGTGAAGCGGGCAAGGCACAACCTCCGCAGGGCATGCGGCCACATCACACGAGCAGAGCAGCAAGGCTGGCTTTCCCTACAAGCAGAGGGCACCTGGCAGGGTGAACTCGCTGCCAGGGATCAAAAGGCACCTCTGCAAGAAACTGCCCCACCCTGTTGATGGAGCTCCGCTGCCCTTCTAGAGCTCGGTCCCTGGCCACCCACCAGCAAGCACAAATCAAACTAATACTGAGAGGTAGAAGTGCCACGTCCCCTGCCCCTCCTCCTGGTTCCCCAGCTTACCTAGGGGATTGTAGTCCAGGTTCAATACACGGAGCTGTGAGCTGTGAGCCACTGCAATGGCTAGGCGTCCCCAGCCTTTGCTTGTGACGCCTGGGTTGGCGCTCAGCGTTAGCTCTTTGAGGCCTGGAGAAGAAACAGATGCCACACCAGAGCCTTAGGGTCACCAAAGCAGTCTCAGGGGAACTAGTTCAGCTAACCAGGACAGCTTTGAGTCATGTCCCCTGTACTCCAATAGGCTAAAGGGTTTGGTTTGCTTTGACAACCGTCATCACTGCTTTCAGCAGTGTCCATTCATTTGCTCATGCTGAGACCGCCCCAACTCTCTACTCTCCCAAACTGTGTCTCACTTACCCTAAATAGTAAACACAATGGAAACAAGTAAGGGGTGTTTGAGGTGACTGACCAGGAGGAGGAGGTAGCATGAGGTGACAGGTTGGAGAGAGGATAATAGGGACAATAGGCTCTGAAGCCTACACCAGGAAAGGGTTGACAGTTATGCACCAGTGGCACTGTGAGCACACAGAGGAGAAGGTGCTGGAGAGGGGAGGTAGAAAGCAGTTTGAAAGTCAGGAGAGAGGGATGGTGTTACCTCAGCACATGCCAGCTTTCAGCTTAACTGGCCCACTGGCCTCTGATCACAGAAGATCATCCCCTGTAAAGATCTGGATCATGATGCTTAATGCTACAACCACCCAGCTACACACTCACAAAGTGCACCCACAAGCAGGGATGACTCTCAGGCACTGACAATAATGCCAAGTGCTTGGGTGGTGGCACACCGTGTATTTATGTACGGTCATTACCAACATACAAATGCAAAATAATAAATTCAAAGTCCAAGCTGTTCCCTCCTCTAGTTTCAAACACTTCTGTCATGAACCAGAAACAACCTGTTGGTCCCTGAGCTCCAAACTGCTAGCAGGACAGATCAATAGCAGAAAGACCATGCCTGTCCGAGGGTATCGCTCCTATATTGCTTGGCTTTTATGCTTTACTTAAGTCAGGAAAAGAAATTCCTCAGCTCAGGCAAACTATAGAGCCTGCCTCCTCCAGGGCTGAGGATTCACTGTTGCATGCATCTACTCTATGTGAAAGCTCCACTGGTCATTGTGCAGCCCACAGCCCCTGGTGCTTACCGGACTTGGCCCCGTCAGGTGGCAGGAGCCCACAGATAAGATTGATGCCTTCATCACCCAGCATGCAGTCTCCTAGATCCAGAGCCACCAGCGAGGGGTGGATGGAGAGAGCAGGGTTGAGGAGGGCCAAGCCTGCATCTGTCAGGGGACTCCCATGGAGGCTGTGCAGGTAAAAGGGAAAATTACTAAGCAGCCTTCTTCCCGTGGGCCGACTAACCTAGCGGGGAGGGGGAAGCAGGCGAAATGAGGATGACAATTCCTAAACCCAGGTGGGGGAAAAGGCCCCAGGGAAGCCTCTGCTGCAGGGATCACCTGGGCGACATGGTGGTCCTCCTCTCCCGGGATGAATGGGTGCAGGGAATGCCAGCGGGGCAGGGGCTGCCCCACCACCGAGGCAACCCAGGTTGGAGGGGCCAGGACGAAAAGCCAGGGCCGTGCTCAGCCTGCGGGGTTAGGGAAGACAAGCGGAGGTGGCTCCCTCCCAGGGCGAGGGTGCAGGGCGAAGGGTGACCCTCTGACACATCAAGGGCGTTTTTTCGCTGATGAGAGTTAAACTCAGGGGCTGGCCCGGAGCTGCAAGCCCCCGCAGGACCCGTCCCCGCCCGGGAGGGGGCCAGGGTAGCCCTCCACCCCACTGTACTCACAAGAGGGACTGGACGGAGCGGTTTGTCTTCAGGGCCTCGGCCAGCTGCTTGACGCGGTTGATGTTCGAGACGATGCCCAGGTTGAGGTTGAGCTGGGCCAGCGAGCGGGACTCGGCCGCCCCCCGGCAGACGTGCCCGAAGTCCCGCTCGGAGAGCTGGCAGCCCCGCAGCGACAGCAGCCGCACCGAGTTCTCCCGCAGGCTCTCACAGATGTCCCGGATCTCCGCCCCCGACAACGTCTCCCCGGAGATCTGGATGGACCCCGGCAGCATCTTCCTCCGGCTCGGGGAGCCACCGCGGCCCGCCGCCGCTGCCCGCC
>VXBJ01004007.1:32918-78497 GCA_013400055.1 Nycticryphes semicollaris | reverse complement strand
GGCGGTGAGACCCGAGGGAGCCATCGGCGGGGGCTAATCCGCACCGGCACCGGTCTCTGAGCCCCGCGGGGCCGCGCCGTCTCGCTGCGCCAGCACCGGCCGGGAGGGGGCCGGGCAGCCCCGCCCCGCTCCGCCCGCACCTGCCGGGCCGCCCCGCCTCCTCCTGGAGTCCTCCTACCGCCCGGGGCGGGCCGCCGCCGCCCGCCACCCTCCCGCCGATGCCCCCGTATTCCACCCCGGTGTCCCCCGCCGCCATCTTGGGTCCCCGGCGCGACTCGAAGTCCGTGAGCGGCGATGCCGGAGCCCGCCGCCTCCTGGCTGCCACCCTCAGGCGGTGGCGGGACCAAGGCCAGCGGGGGCTGCGTTCCGATTGCCGAGGGGTTTGCATCAGGGAAGGGAGGGTGGGAGAAGCCCCTGGGAAAGGGCCCTCCCTGCCTGCTTTGCTCCTGCCCGTTGAAGAGACCAAAGCCATCAGGCCATGGCATACTCCAGTTGCTTCTTGGGTCTGAGGAATGGAGGCCTTCTACTGGCTTTGGCAACATTTATGCTTAAACCTGTGACATGTTGAATTTGGGCTTAATGGTGAGGATGGTGTGAACCACTTCTTGTGACTCAGGGTTTGCTGGTGAAAGGTGGAGGGGTTGGGGTAGTGGCAGCTCTTCAGTCCGGCAGCCATACCTTGCCCCCCTACTGATTCCCAGGTATGGATCAGAGGGATTTTTTCTCTCTGTCTCCCCAGGTCGGGTCATCCTGTACTCAGAGAGAAATAGGAAGCAGGGCCTCTGTGCTTTCAACTCCACTGAGCTGAAAAAGAAAGCCAGTGATGTGGAAATTAGGTTAAACCGCCTAAGTAGGCAGCTTTCTGCACGTAACTAATCTGGCTGCTGCATATAGCAGTGCTCAAATGAATTCCAGTCCGGTGGGTAACTCAGGGACAAACCCAGGGTCCTCTGATTGATTTCAGGCCAGGGCGGGAGAGAGGGCATGGAAATTGAAGAAAATAGGATGTGGATGAGGACATGAAGCAATTCTCCTCCACTGAAATGGCGGCACAGGTCACCTGAGCCAAGGGCTGCACATTAGGTCCTGAACAGACAAGGGGAGCACCAGATAAGAAGCTGGACTCAGATGTCAACTGTAAGGTGTTGGCTGCAGCATCTAATGTACAGTGTAGGTGTCACCACCGCCTTTTGAGCAATCCATTGCTGTTCCCTAGAGCTATCTACACACCTCCCTCTGTTTTCCTGTTGCACAGGGGTGCAGGAGCTCGATACTGCACCTGGAAGCTGGGCCAAGAACAGACCTCTGGCCTGGCAACTCGGCGGCGCTGGGATATGAACAGCAGCTGCGAGCATCAAGATGTACAGTATTGATACAGCTGGTGGTTTTCAAGAAAGGAGCGACTGATCTCTGAGGGCACGTTAAATGGTTCAGGTGAGAACAAGATCCTATGTATTGAGGGGCAGAAGCTGGATATCAGAGTGGGGGGCATGGGTTTGACCAGGAAAATACCAGCTGCTGATCAGCACAGGTCAACTGGAAGAATCACTCGGTCTCACCTCACAATTACCTCCAGGCACTAATTAAGCTGTGCTTTGTTAAACAGACTATTATTAGAGAGGTGCTTGGAGGAGAGCCCCTGGGACACGTCCCACTTCAGTTGACAGCGGCAGCCCCAAAGTCTTGCTTAGAGAGCATCAGGCTGCTTCTAAGGCCCCAGAGCTGGCATTTTCACTGTCTGTTGTCAGGGAAAGAGCATATTGAGGAGGGAAGTGTCCTTCCTTGTTTTATGCACATACACTGGGAAAAGTGGCACAGGAGCTAATGTTTCAAAGCCTTGGCTCACCAAACGTAATTAAGGGCTATGCAGAGGGGAATTTGGCAGTGGTATTTTGTGAAGAACTAGATATTGCTTCCTTGTTATGTGCAGTTACCCAGCAGGTTTGGGAAGGTAGTTTCTTGTTTACCTACTGGGGGCACCAAAAATGAGAGTTTACTCTTTAGACTGATACCATTAAGAGTGAACACAGAAAGGGAGAAAAACAGTGGATGAGGAGAGTGAGACGATGCAGGAAAGGTAGTAAATGGGGGAAGAAACACACTACCTGTAACCCAAAGCCAACTACGGTGATGATAAATGCAGCAACGATGGACTGTAAGAAGGGTTGGACCCGCAGGTACTGCAGAGGAGAGGAGGAGGTCATAGCATGCTTTAATATACATTTGACTTTCCTCTTGAATATGACAGCCATATACTTCTAGTTGAGCTTTATTAAAGTGGAGCTTACACAATTCTGACAGAGCTACCCTTCCTCAAAAGGGGGAGGTGATGTGGGGGATTAATTCAGATTTGCTGCAAGGGAGGAGGCAGAAAATTATTTTAGATTTGCAGCAAGAGCCATGGCAGGAAACAAAGGCAGATATAGTCTGGCATGATAGGGCTGTAAGGCTTGTCCTGATAACTAGAGGACTTGAGTAAGCACCAAGATGCCCTCCCACAAGGACTTTAGTAAGGCTGCGTGCTCAGCATACTCCCTGCAACTGCAGCACACAGGCATTTCCCTGCAAAAATGCATCCCTCTCTGTCAGCAAAAGGAGACGCTGAAGCTCTCAGCTGAGTGCTGAGTTTCTGGCAGCACGGAACAACTCAGCTTCCAGCAGTTGCTGCTGTACAGAGAATTAATCAGGGCTGAGCAACTGGAGAAGAGCAAGCCCCACAGCTTCTGAGAGGGTGCTTGGTTGTCACCCTGGTCATCTGTCCCCAGCTGTCATAACACACAAGCTGCGCAGGGGAAGCGTGAAGAGTTTGCTTGTTGCTCTCTCCTGTGCTTTGAGTGAAAACACAGGGCACAGCTTCATCCATCTGGTTTAGCTAAGTGGTTAGCCGTGGGAGGGGAGCACAGCTCTTCTCCAACAGTATCCGTAGATCATCAGTGATAAAGTTTGCTACAGAGTCATTTTTCTTCTCGGCTGGGCTTGTTCTAGTGACAATTGTCTCTTTTGCCTTTCCATCCCCCCTGCCTGTGCTTGGAGGGTTTGCACCAAGAGAAGCAGAGCCGTTCTAGGCTGCCAGGGCAAGAAGTGCAAATTAGAAACCAACCTCCCTTGGAGTTTTAAAGAGGGAAATACCAGAGTCACGCAGCATTGCAAATTAATACTTCCATTTTGGCAAGTTTAAAAGTAATAGAAATTATAGGAACTTGGAGTGATTTAATTGGTCCAAAAAAAAAAAAAAATAATGTGGAGACTACTAGCCCAAATAATCAATTTCATTCCCCCAGATAACTTGCTCCGAGTTAGATTCTTCAGCCACAGTAAGTTTCCCAAGGTGGGTGGGTGGGCACGTCAAGGCAGAACGACATGGGGAGAGGAGGTGTCTATTATGTATGTGCTTGTTAGCAGGTGAGCTTCTTGCTTTTGGAAGGGGAACAAATTGTGAACTCGTGAATAAGCAAACAGTGGAAAGTAGATCTGTGACTGAAAACACCCAAGTCCTATCCAGTGATGTTTTTGTTTGAACCAAAGCAGGTGACCAGCCTGATGACAGTAGTTGGCGCTGTCTTACTCTCTTTCACTACACCTTGGCACTAGACCAAACACCACTACAGCTGCATTCTCACCCGCTAATATAACCAAGAGGCCAAAGAATTACAGAATGGTTTGGGTTGGAAGGGACCTTACAGATCATTGAGTTCCAATCCCCCTGCCATGGACAGGGACACTTCCCACTAGACAAGGTTGCTCAAAACCCCACCCACCCTGTCTTCCCACTCTTCCAAGGATGGGGCATCCACATCTTCTCTGGGCAGCCTGTTTCAGTGTCTCACCACCCTCATAGTGAAAAAGAATGCAGTTCTGACATGCTATCTGCCTTGGGCACAGCTAACTTGCAGGCACACCAAGAAAGAGAAACATCTTGGGTGTTTTGTTTTGTGGTTTTTTTTTGGTTGTTTTTTTTTTTTTTTTTTCCAGCATAGAACTGTAAAAGCAAACTTCTCTGAGAAGTGGCTCCTCCCTGCAAGTCATCCAGAGCTACAGGGAGAAGAGAGAGAAAGGTGAAAGCCAAGTATCAGCTAACAGCTTTCCACTCTTGGACCAGTGCGACAAGTTAGAGCAGCGAGGGAAAGCTACATCTGAGCTGAACTACACAACTGTGAGTTACTGCAGTAAACCTAGGCTGGGCTGCTCTGCTTCCCCCTTCTTACTAGAGCTTTCCTGCATCAGTATGCTGGAAATAAATTTCTCCCTTTGTTTAATGGAAACCCTAGAGAAAAGTTTGCCAGAGATTCTATCTTAAGGCTCCAGAAGCCCTTGCAGAAATAAAAGCCTAGACTCATCCTGAAAGGCCAGACAGGACAAGGTCAGACTGTGTCCGGGAGAGCAGGATGCCACTCCTGCTCAGAGTGATGAGGTGAAAGTCCTGTGACTGGGAAACAAGACAGCAATCTGTGTGAGGCTGGGCTGAACTGGCCTCTGAATAGAAATACCCACAGAAAACCATGCACAAACAAGCTGCCCTTGCAGTCAGAACTGCTGCCCCAAAGAAAAACATGGGCAGAAGGGCGATAAGAACAAAAGGTGTTGTGAAAGCAGGAGGACAGATACATTTTTGACATAGGCAGAAGGGATGGTGAGGTGTGCTGGCAGCTTGGACCAAGTGAGAACAGAGGGATCAATCTGGAACATGACAGTGAAGAGAACGTGGTTAAACATTGTGCCGTTCCTGAAAATCCCGAGAAACTAAAGTTCCTGTGCCTTTTGGCCTACTAAAAAGGTGCCCAAGGTAGACCCCATATCAGAGAGTACTTTAAAATTGCAAAGAATCCTGTTCTGAGTCTAGGACAGGACAGATAAAGGTGTTGAGATCCAACACCACCCTCCCATTACATGAGTATGCTCAAACATAATACATTACTCAGCACCAACATCAATTTAATTCTTCCCTCTTCAGGACAGGAACAGGGCAGACAGCCCTGGGGTTACATCAGCAAGCGGGAAGAGAGGTAAAGGACAAACTGCACTGGGAAATCCCAGCTAAACATGCAGGCAACAGAACACCCTACTCAAGACAGCCCAGACCTGAGTGGGGGAAGAACGCAGTTCTTCTGGGTCACTAAGGTGCAGTTCACTCAGCTGCCCAAAACCACAACCCAAAGGACAGGTCCAGGAAAACAAAACCCGAGTCTTCCTGCTGTTCTGCCCTTTTCCTAAGAGGCAGCAGGTTATTATGACCCTATGCAGGCCCAAAATTAGTGAAGGAAGCAAGTCCAAGTCTGTGAAACTACAGGGTCAATGCAATGGCTTTGGCTGTTGTGTTCAATACAGCATTGGAAACAACTGGAATGTCTCGGGCAACTCTCTGAAATGGTGGCATGTTGGGTCCTTCCAATGTGTCCAGGATACCTGCAGGGAACAGGAAAAAAAAAACCCAAAAGAAATAAAAAAGAGGAGAGTGGCAAGAGTTAGTTAGATGCAGATGGCACGTTTCTTGCTTTCCTCTCTGGCCAGGTAGTGGTTGATGGTGGCAGGGCCCAGGACATGCAAAGGACTTGCAGGTGACAGGAAGAGACATCTAGCCCTAAAGACTGAACACCTCCATCCAGAGACCACAAGATACAGATCAGAGCTTGTCCTTGGGGCAGGGAAACTGCTTGTTCCCAAGAGGAAAACAGGTGCCAGATCCAGTCCCCTGCCATTTGACCTGAATGCAGTCACTGCTAGGGATGTTGCTCTGCTGATGCAGGTTGGTAAAATCCTCTCCCTGCCTCATCCCAGCACAGATCCTGCTCTTAGACCAATTGTTTGCTTTCATCCTGAGACACAGACTTGCAGACTCACATGAGGAGCTGCAGCTGTGGGTGCAATGTGGAATTTTTATCACTGCAATGCAAACATAGGCCACACTTGGCAGGAAACACGCAGACTGATGCAAGTGTCCTCCAGTCCCTGTCAATTACCCTCTCAAGACTGATTATCAGTCTTGGCGTGCCTTGAAGAAAATTACTTGGAGTGTATTTTATCCTATTTCATTTGCAAAAAAGTTGCTGGTCAGGGCTCAGAACCTTTGCCATAAGAACAGATCCAGAAAAGTATAGTATTTACATCTAAAAGGACTTGTAATGCTATGCTATAACCTCAAATTATGCAGATTTATCTGAAATATCATTAACAGGTCTGGCTGCCTAAACTCATACAGAAACTTGCAGAATTGCGTGAACATGTATAGCCTGGTGAACAGCACTGACTGGGAAAGACACAGCTTCTGCTGTGTTGAACAACACAAGATAAAAAAGGTATTACACAAAGAAGGAAAAAGACTTATGACACATTTCCTGATCAGAGAAAAGCAACCCAACTGCAGCAAAATTCGGGAAGGGACTTAACATCTGCATACAAGAACAGTCAGTGCTGTTACACTTCACTTGTGGGGAAAGAACACGCATCCTGCCTCGTAACTTTGGGCTTAAGTACTAAAACTCAGCACACAGAAACTATCCCACCCCTCCTGGCTGCCCTACTTTGACAGCTTCCTCTAATAAAGCTAGTGCAGGCAATTCTTGGGTTGGAAACTGGCACAGATGCCCTTGGGTCAGATACAAACTGTCCATCCTTTCCCTCAGAGAGAGCAAAAAGCATCTCCTCCTCCCCCAGATCTAACAGGATAAGTTTTCACATCACCCTTGCTTACCTTCTACCACCTTGTGATAAGCAAAGTGCAGATACAGGAGGAAAAGCATATGCAGGGCAGCAAGGGTCCCGCACAGGATGAGCCGCTGGGTGTGCCCCACGGTGCGTGACACCAACACAGCAACCTAGGAGAGAGGTGGAAGTGAGAGACAAGGTAGCCACTACCTGAGCCTCTGGCACTCCTCTACAGCCAGGAGCAAACAGGAGGATGGGTCAAGTAGTGAGAACCAGTGGAAACACTGCTCACAACCTCTCCTGGTGAATTCAGAGTAATCTGACTTTGTTTCATTTAGGTGAAGCTTGCCCAGTCTTGCCAAGAGTGTGGGATGCTCAGGCACCACTCTCCATGGCAACAGGGGCTGTAAGGGACCAAACCTCCTGCAGCTCTTAGAATGGGTGAGGATATTAATCCAAGTATCACCTCCGTACACCAGTGCCCAAATGACCCAAAAGCATCAGGCTGTTCTTCACAGCAGCCTTACTGGCTGTAAAATGGACTGCCAGGCCCAAGGAACAGAAAGCACACAACACATCCCTCCCTTTGCTGTTCCCAGAAGAGGAAGCCCCAGGCTGCCTGCCCCTTACCATTCGTAATGTAGAGAGTCCACCAACACCTAACCAGAAGATATAAAAGAGGGAGTGGAAGTGGATATTATAGGTGACAAAGAGAGTGATGCAGTGTCCAAAAAGACCGTAGCCCTGACAAAACAAAAATACTCAGGTTACAAATGTCAGTCCCATACAAAGGGTCATTGATCAAGAGCATGAGCGGCCCATTTCCAAAGTGCTTCACAGAGCAAAGCTTCACAAATCACTCTTTCAATGCCAAAGGGTCAAACAGCACAACAATTTTAACAGCAGCTCACACCCAGATAATCCCTCTGAAGGATTCACAGGGATATCAGAGATTGCAACAACTTGGGAAACAAGACGACTGACAGAGGCTCTGATTCCAGAGAAACTGGAATCTCCTGGGTTCTTTACCACCAGGCTCTCAGATCACAAAGTGCAAAGCAGGAGACCTGCATGAAAGAACTGCCTCTTTGTACTATCACTGTGCCTGGGATGGGGCAGGTCAGAGGATCCTGGAATTCCAGATTATACCAAGTGCAGTTACTTGGGACCACTGATTTACAAGGACTTTTCCTGATATCCGAGAAGAGCTTGTGCTGCAACATCGTGCAGCATCTTGCATCTTGGGGTAGCTCCATCTGTACATACCAACAGCGACAGCATCTGCACCATCGTGATTTGGGCGTTGCACAGGTAGGCCAGGAAATAGATGAAAGACGAGACACCCAACCAGTAACCAAAGCAGGTGCCAATGGCTGTGCCCATCAATGTGCCTTCTCTCTGTGGAGACAGCATCAGGATGAGGAGGACTCAAAGGAGTGACCTGCCAGCACCCAAATTCCACCTCAGAGTCCCAGAGCCTTTCTCTGCATTATCAAATAGCTGGCTAGCAGCATTCAGGGTGCCACATGACCTACATCCCAGCTCTCCCAGCAGCACAGCATCAAGACTTTCTGATGCATTCTTCCTCCCAACCCCAAACGAACAGGTTCTTCCTCAAATCCATGTGCTTTTCACCAAGATGCTATTCAGTCACAGAAGAGGTTTTTCTCTACATTTCTAGTGTCATTATACCAATCCAGAGCTCAGTTAAACCACAACTTATCACTAAGACTTGACGTACAATGATGGTGTCTGAGGTCTTCATTCCATGCAAAAGGATGGCCACCAGTGTGAGAACGAGCATAAGGGGTCCATACAGCTCGCCTGCAATCTTCTACAAGAAAAGACACATCAGGGAAAGTTTGGTTAGTGCTCCTGAATACCAGGTTCCCCACCCCAAGTGATGTGAGAAGTGCCTTGGATGATGTTTATCACCTAGCTGCCTGAGAAGGAATAGCAAGGCCACTGCAGACAGGAGCCAGGCAGAATAGGTTGGGTGAAGAGGAGTCTAGGACATGTGAGGTCTAGAGGTCCAGAACTATAGCAGCACTAAACATAGCACAACAAAGTTTGGAACAAACACAGGAAAGGGTTTACCAATGTTTTCAGGGAGATGAACACTTAACAAACTCAGGTCCTTAATAACATAGACTACTTCAGTTTTACAAGGTGCCTGTGGAACATTCACTTGGCCATGAAGTCTGATTCAGCAACAGGGAACTCACCTGTGGGAAATTAATCATCTTCACAGGAATCATGGACTCCAGCAGCCTGCATCACAGCAAAGCAAGGAATGACACCAGGAGCAGGGAGGACAACAGGATGGTTAACAAAATGCTTCATAAGTAAGAAATCCCATATATCCATTACCAGTGTTTTCTGCTGTGGTCATAGGCCCTGTGGGACCCAGATTCCTTCTGTAGGGTCATATAAGGTAACTAAAGGAGAAGAACTTTACTGGGTTAACTTTGCCAGGGAGATTCAATGAAAATGTTTAGGGATGCACTGGGGGGGTGAAATCTCATTGACAGAACAGCAGGAAGGAAAGGCACCTTACTTCATCCAGCCACGCAAAACTTTGCCCTTTTTGGACACAGCTATGGTGCAAGCCCCACAGAAGCCACATAATGCAGCTGAGCACTAAAAGGCTGAAGATACCCCAAAGCCCCTTTTTCTACCCTCAGCAGAAAGGCTGAGTGACAGGAATACCAGCCCACCCGGGGGACCTCAGGGGGACATCAGGATAAAGCAGAGTTTATTTCCACAGTCCTTCGGTGGCGGGGCAGCAGCCAGCCCCCTGCTGACAAGAAGCCGCTGTCCCCTCCCCGATGCCTTTCCCCGCAGGGGTGGCCCAGGCCGGGCCCTGCCCACCTGGCTCGCACTTGGACAGGCTCCACGTCGAAGTAGGGCCGGAGGATGTCGATGTTGGCGTAGAGGCTGAAGGCCCGGGAGGCTTGCCTCTTCCCCACCTGCCACATCTGCGGAGAGAAGGGAGGTGGCAGAGGCCGTCCGAGGCCCACCGGCGGTGGGGGCGGCGGGGGGCCGCGCTCACCTGGTCAGCCACCTGCCGGCCCAGCTGCCCCCGCAGCCCCTTCATGCCCAGGAACTCCCCGTCCTCCTCCTCGGCGGCCCCTGCGTCGCCTTCCTCCTCCTCTTCCTCCTCCTTCATGCGCTGGTGCATCTCTCCCATGTCCTCGAAGCTGGAGCCCGACGTGTCGTCCATGTTCTCCATGTCGATGACGGCAGAGCCGCCACCCTGCGCCGGAGCAAGACAGCTCGGTCAGCGCCCGCTCAGCTCGGCTCGGCCCCGCCGCACCGCCGACACCCCCGGTCCGGCCTCACCTGCATGTTGTCCTCAAAGCCGCCCCAGTCAGCAGTGGTGCCGCTCCTGCCGCTGCCCGCCGCCGCCCCCGGCGCGGACATGATGCCCGGCCCGCGCCGCGCTGGCTGCTGCCGCTCACCCGGATGTGACGTTTGCAGCGGAGCGACACCTCCTCACACGCGCTCTCGCGAGGGAGAGCGCCCGTGGCCGCCATCTTGTGTGTGGCGGAGAGCGGAGAAGGGCTGCAGCAGAGAAGGGGAACGACAAAACATCCCGGGAGTGGCGACGCGGGCCAGATGTACCGCTGCAGGGACGCCGGTCCCGCCGGCCATCAGTGGGGGAGGGCCGCGCTCCGCGGGAGTGGCGAGGCCACGCGTGGGCGGGCAGAGGCCTGTCACGTGCCGAGGAGCACCGCCTCCTCCTCCACCGCCCTCCGCTGGCGGCGGCGGCGGCGGCCATGGCGGCCAAGCGGCGCACCGACGAGATGCGGGACCGCGTGGTGCTGGGCGAGTTCGGCGTCCGCAACGTGAGCGGGACGGGTTGTAGGGAGTGTGTGCGGGTGAGGCGGCGGGAGGGCCCCCCGGCTACCGGTCCCCCTCATGGTGCCACCTATCCACTTCCTCGCAGGTCCACACCACCGACTTCCCCGGTAACTACCCCGGCTACGAGGACGCCTGGGACCAGCGGCGCCTCGAGAAGGTGGGTGAGGGCTGCCAGCGGTTGGGGCGGCTGGTGGGAATGGTTGTGTGTGTGTGTATGGGTGGGGGGGCCCACGTGCGGAGCCCAGCGTGACCGGCGGCGTGTGGCCCCTGCAGGAGTTCCGCGTGGACGTGATCCGCGAGGAGGAAGGGGCGCTGGAGTTCGACATGGTGGGCATCGACGCTGCCATCGCCAACGCCTTCCGCCGCATCCTGCTGGCCGAGGTAGGGCGGCAGGGACTGAGGGTTGCCGGGGCGGTACGGGGAAGGCCCGGGGGGTGCCTGCCGAAGGGAGGGCTCGTGTGATGGGGAGCGGGGGAAGGGTGGGGGGCCTGCGTTAAGTCAACCCTTGCGGGCAGCTTCTGGGTTTGGAAGAGGGCTACAAAGATGATTAGGGGCCTGGAGCATCTCTCTTATGAGGAAGGGCTGAGGGACTTGGGTCTTTTTAGTCTGGACAAGAGAAGGCTGAGAAGGGATATGATCAGCACCTATAAAAACTTAAAGGGGGGATGTCAAGAGGAAGGGGCCAGTCTTTCTTCAGTAGCGCTCAGTGACAGGACAAGAGGAAACAGGCACAAACTTGAACGTAAAAAATTCCATCTAAACATGAGAAGGATCTTCTTCACTTTGAGAGTGGTGAAGCACTGGAACAGGCTGCTCAGAGAGGTGGTGGAGTCTCCATCTCTGGAGACATTCAAAATCCCCCTGGACATGTTCCTGTGCAACCTGGTGTAGGTAGACGTGCTTTCGCAGGGGGCTGGGACTAGATGATCTCCAGAGGTCCCTTCCAACCCCATATTATTTTGTGATTCTGTGAATTCGTTCTGCATGTGTGTCAGCTGCCCAGAGAGAGCTAGGACCTTAGCAGCATTAGTGGTGGCACTTGTTGCTTAAGGTGCTGTTGGTAGTGTCTGGGTTAGCCTGCTCATCACTTCTCCTGGTCAATTTTTTTTTAAAACAAAAAAACCAACACAAAAACCCCCCAAACAAACAAAAAGAAACAAGGAAGGGTCTACATTGGGTAGCCAGATTTGTCAGAAATATCACTGAATATAGTCCACAGGGCAATTATTTATGGGAGAGAAGGGACTGTAGCTGGATATTCTGTTGGTGTGTAGCTCAACTGTCATCTCATGTTGACTTGATCTTTTGTCTCCTTGAGGTGCCAACAATGGCTGTAGAGAAAGTCTTTGTGTACAACAACACATCCATTGTGCAGGATGAAATTCTTGCGCATCGCTTGGGCCTCATCCCAATCCGAGCTGACCCTCGACTCTTTGAGTATAGAAACCAAGGTGAGAATCTTGGATCTAATGGAAATACTGACTGTTTTCCCCAGAGCAGGAAATCAGGGTTGCGTAAACGGAGCAAAAGTGTGATTCCATAGAGGTTGATGCTCTTCTCCCCTTCCTAGGAGATGAAGAAGGCACAGAAATTGATACTCTGCAGTTCCAGCTGAAAATAAAATGCAGCCGAAACCCTCAGGCAGCTAAGGAATCATCTGATCCTAATGAACTATATTTCAATCACAAAGGTGAGATCTCTCCTAAAAATAGGTGCTGGTTTTTTTTTTCTTTTTTGGTCTTGGGAGGCAGTATTTGGTCTGTTCTCTCAGCCCTGTGAGTAAAGAGAGCTGATTCCCTCATTCTGCTAAAGTTATTTTTTTGCCATCTCCAGTCCTGTACAGGTCAGCAACCAGCAACCTGTTTTGAGACAGCAGCTGGCTGATGCTTGTGGCTTCTCTTTGCAGTGTACAGTAAACATATGACGTGGGTGCCCTTGGGGAATCAGACAGACCTCTTTCCAGATGCTGATTTCCGACCTGTTCATGATGACATCCTCATTGCCCTGTTGCGGCCGGGACAGGAAATAGATGTGCTTATGCACTGTGTCAAGGGTATAGGTGAGTTGTGGGTCCTGAGCTTGGACTGTGATTGAAATGTGAGTGCTTGGACTATGGCACAGCTGTGTGAAGGGGAAGGGTGGAGAAATGGCTTTCCTTCTGGAACTTTAGGCCCTGGTATCCTTGTACGCTTGTTGTCTGAGGCCTGCCCTCATCCTTAACTCTTACTCTGCGCAGGTAAAGACCATGCCAAGTTTTCTCCTGTGGCCACTGCTAGTTATCGACTGCTTCCTGACATTACTCTCCTGCAGCCTGTTGAGGATGAGGCAGCTGAGATGTTGCAGAAGTGCTTTTCCCCTGGAGTCATTGAGATCCAGAACATCAAGGGTACTGTTTTTCTGCTCTAAAGTTCCTTACAAGCCTTAGCAGAGACTGATGAGAGACTAGAGCCAAACCTTGTAGAGACAAAACCACATTGTAGTGTCTTGCTGATCAGCCACTGTTCATGCTATTCTGAGTCTGATTTTATGGATGAGTAGCTGTTACATGTGGAGGTGTTGGGTGATGAACTGGGATCTCCCTGAAATTTTAAGGTGTTGGCCTGCAGAGCCCTGTGGCTGCTGAGTGCAGCTTCCAGTACTGCTCAGTTGTCTTGTAAGAGTGGGTAGCAAGCCTGTTCTTTCCAGCAGCTGAGTGTGGAGGAGACTTCTTGTGCCTTGTCCAGGGGTACTTAGATGCTTTGTGTTTGGGTTGGAACTGTTCAAGAAGACCAGTTCTGTCAAGCTGGATTTTCATGTTGGGGATGTGCTAATTTTTTTATATTGGTGATGCAGAAGTGCATGTTTGATGGGTAAGCACCACGAGGCACCCATCTGTTGCAGGCAACCCTCTCCTTTCATCTTTTTCTCCTTAGGAAAAAAGGTGGCAAGAGTAGCCAATGCACGGTTGGACACGTTCAGCAGAGAAGTTTTCCGTCACGAGGGTCTGAAAAACCTTGTGCGCCTGGCAAGAGTGCGAAACCATTACATCTGTAAGTGCCCCATTTCCCACAGGTCACAGAGCCCTGCTGTGGTTTGTGCAGACAAGCAGACTGGCCAGTGTGTATAGCTGGGCCCCTTCCTCCCGCTTTCCCCCCACAGCATCAGCATTCATACGTTCACGTTCCAGTGCGTAACACAAAACCAACACAAAAACGATTGGATGTGTTTGTGCTTCCTCTGGTAAATGTAACCTCTTCTCCTCTGGCTGTGAAGATTTGGCTTGTCAGGAATGTGGTGTAAGGGAAGACGAGGGACAGAAATGCTGGAGCCAGGTGTAGGCTGAAGCTCCCTAGTGGCTGTGCTGACTTGTGTCTTCTGTGCAGTTTCAGTGGAGTCAACGGGTATCTTGCCTCCAGATGTGCTGGTGAGCGAAGCCATCAAGATCCTGATGGGAAAGTGTCAGCGCTTCCTGAATGAGCTGGACTCTGTGCCTATGGAGTGACCAGGCTGTAGCTGGGAAGCCTATCCCTGCACTGCTGTTCTGGGCTTCCTTTATCTGCCTGTAGGGGTGATTCCTCTTCCATGGGAAAGAGGTTTGAGATGGACTTGTTGAGTCCTAGGACCATCTCTTTGAATTTGGTTTCTGCTGGTAATGAGCCTCAGTGAGGAGATGCACTAAAATAAAGGCTTTTCTTTACAGCTGTGTCCTGTGCTGCTCACAACTGTGAGACTGCAATACACAAAAGAACGTGCAGCAGGTCTAAAGGTGAATGACAGCATTTTAGATGACATGCAGTATGTGTGAAGGACTGAGAGGGCAGCATGCTAAAGCACTTCACAGCAGGTCAGTGAGAGTTAACAAGTCAGTATCAGTGCAGGGCTGTTTGGCAAACGTCTCAAACCAGCTCCAGGGTAGTTACTGTGGTATGTAAAAGGCTGTACTGTTAGAGGGCTGGGACACCTCTCCTATTGAGAAAGGGTTAGAAGTGTGTTAGAAGGGTCAGTTTGGACTCAAGGACGGGGGATTGGACTGGATGGTCTTTGACAGGCCCTTCTAGCCCAAACCATTCTATGATTTTCTAATACAGTACGGGGCTTTTCTGTGCAAAGATGGGGTTTAAAAAATGGTTCTCTAAGGACTGACTCTCTAAGGTCTCTTCTTAAATAGCTTAAAGTAAGGTGTTTCTTCCCAGGTGTGAGATTTGACTATGTTCTCCCTTTCAGTGCCCTGTACTTTGGGCAGAACTGAATGGTGAAGGGCAAGTGATACTCAAAGGTCTGTCTCCAACCAGGGAAGCCTGGGAGGACTTGCATGTTAGTTGCAGTGGTAGCACTAGTATAGTCAGCACCGTGTAGATCTTGGCTTGTCAAAGTCTGTTGACAAGCTGATGAAGGAACTGAAACTTCAGAGAATGGCTGGAAGTACTGCTGTGTCCCAGCTGGAGCCTACTTTAGTAGCAGGTGCACTTTTCTGCATTACTCCTTTGCAGGTTTCCCATATTGCTTATGGGACTTACCCAGCAGTAGCCATGCCCGTTTCTCTGGCAACATGTACCCTTCAAGCTGTAAACTGGGGCCTAACAGTTGTTGTGGAATTAATATAAACCAGCTCCTAGTGAGATATTATTACTTTTAATTGCAATTTTCCCCTTGCCTTCTAATTTAATTACATAGTCTGGAATGGTTCATGAATGTTTACTACCAGCAAAGGTGTCCTTTTTTGGTAGCTGGAATAAGGACTGCTGAACAAGCCTTAGGAAGGCAATGTGGACAGAGCAGAGGGCTCAATCGTACTGAAAGAGATGAACATATGAAAATAAAACCACGACAACACATGTATGAAACTGGAATAGCTTTATTGACATTCAGAGGTGAACACAACCGGTTCAGAGACAGCTTCGGATTTAAACATTCCTACAAAAACGGTTCTAAAACCCATTTAAAAAAAAAAAAAACCCCAAACCCTTGTGTCTAGCATGAAGTCACAGAATGTTAAAAATACCACAACACAATAAATACACCCAGCCTTTGCTAGAGCCAGGAGCCATGTTAGCTCAGAGGTTAGAAAAGTTTGAGGTCGGGGGGAAAGTGGAGGTTGCTGGTGGAACAGCAAGGGCAGGAGGGTGAGTAGATTCCTAGGGCCTGCTCATACTTTCTCTGCTCTCACCCTTCCCAGCCCCAGCTTCTCTGTCCAGTCTGTCCCAGCAGAGACACCACCTTCTTTGCCCACCACAGTTTATTACCTGTTCTGTCTCCTGGATGGCAAAACTGCCAGCTATCTCTGGACAGACCCTCCCAACTCCTCTGCTAACACTACGTTAGATTGAGTGAACCATTTGTCATGCAGCCAGAACCAGCTTTGCAGACTGGAGTGGTTTGACAGAGTCCCACCTCATCGAAAACCCAGTTTCTGACCTGGCTCCCTCCCCCTGCAAACTGCAGTATAAACCCCATCCCTCCTGCCACACCAGGTGATTCTCTGAGAAATGCCAGGCTGGGTAAACACACAGGCTACTGTCACTTCCACAGCAAGAGAGTGAGGCGATCCCTTTTAGTTTGCAGGTGCTTCAGATATTGGTCCAGATTTTGTGTACCCTGCACTGGCCACGTTCTAGGCTGCAGGGTGTGGTAAAAAGAAATAATAATTAAAAAAAAAAAACAAACCTCTTGTCGTGCTCCCCCTGAGAGATGTCCAAGAAAGGCTGGCACAAAGCAAAAGCCTTCCATTTGGCTCTGGGTAGAACAAGCTGTATGATCATATATACATACATTATGCATGTATATTTATGTATGACAGTGTCTGCCTCCTAGAGAGCAGCTGCACCTTGAAAAAGGCTGATCTCGAGGGAGATCCTAGAGCACTGCTAGGCTCCCTGGCACACAGCCCCAGGCTCAGCATCCTCCAGGAAAACAGATTCATCAGAATACCAGTCTGCCAGGGACTGGTGCCGATAGGCACTGCGGGAGTGTCCGATGTGTTCCCTGCAGAGCCTGGCTACTAGCACACGGAGGAAGATGAGGGTAGCTCCTTTTCACATGGCACACTACTCTGCCTTCTGCATTAAATCCTAAACCCCGAGGGATGAAGCAGCGGAGCAAGAGTGACCCAAGGCTACAGGATGACCAGGCTTTACTTAATGGAGTCTGTGGGCTCAGCTCCCACCTTGCAGAGAAGCAAGAGTTCTAAAGATGCTCATCCAGTGGAAGGGAGGGGAAGGAATCGGGAAAAGCTTAATAGACTGGTTCAATGCCACCGCAGGCCCCATCCCAGCATAGGGAGGAGAATGGGACAGGGCCTGTAAAGGGGCTTTATTCAGACGAACACTTGTGGAGGTGTTGACAAGGAGAATCTAATGTGCTTACTATGAGGAGGACAAAATAGAAGGTAGGGGAGGAGATGGTTTCAGCATTCCAAGCTCAGGGCTCAAAGAGTGCATTGAGGCCTTCCCCATCCTCGTTTTCTAGCACGTCTGTTTCCAATGATGGCTTCACCATTTTGAAGAGAGATGGGAGGTTCCGGATATGAACCTCCTTGCGGAACTGCTCCCCAAGGGGCTTCTGCAGAGGACAGACAGGCAGGCATCAGTCGTTACTTCCTTCACAGCTCAGAGGCAGACCCCAGATTCTGAGCAATACTTTGGCCCGGCCCCCGCGCTTGCATTTTGGGGTATCTCGGGCCTGGTCCCTCTCAAGTGCCAAAGCGCCGAGGTAATCACCAGTGCACCAACTCCCCAGCTCCTAACTCAGTGCCACCGGGCTCCAATGGCACCATTCTCACAAAAGCCCAGCACCCACCTAGCAGCTTCACTCAAACATTTTAGCATCCTGTTCCCCCCAGGCACTTTTGTGCAAGGTGCCCTGTGAGAAGTCATTGCTGGAGGGGCTGCTCAGTCTGAGGTGCCACCCCCACTGTACCACCAGGGTGAAGAGACAGAACAAACACCGAGAATGCGCTGCAACAGCTTCCTGGTTGGGAATGGGGGTGGGCTGGGGAGAGGCAGGCAGGCTGGCTGCCCCCACACTTCTGCAGGGTACCAGCTTGAAACAAAACAGCTTCATTTTCCTCCAGGATGTCACCTACCCCAATGCAACCTGTGATGAGGCGCTTGAAATGATCCTTCCTGCGCTTGTCTGCCACCTTCTGCAATGTTGGATTGAGAAGCTTTGAATCAAACTGCTCCAAAGAGTCCCTCTGGATATCTGGGACCTGCTCCATCACTGCCTTCAGCTCAGCGTAGCGAGGGCGCTGCAGGGAGAAGTACAGTTAACACAGCTCTGCTAGAGGAGGAGCCCTGCCCTCCCTGGGGCCAACTGACTTCTCTGTCCCTACTCAAGCGGGCACAGGATTAATTTTCCACCACTCCCCAGCCACACTGGCATCTGGACAAAGAGCAGAATTTCTCACCAAGGCCTCATAGATCTGGAAAGCCAGGTGGACAAGAGCTGCCATGCAGCCATCGTGCTGTCCATGTATCTGTAAGCCCTTCAGTACGCTTGTGAAAAACCAGGACACAGCATCAGGCAGGAGGTTTCCTGGAAGCACCTGGGGAAGAGGCACTGTCAGCACGGAAGCAGGATATTGATACATGACTGCCTTTCTGCAGCAGCTTGGTTTTCCTGAGGGAGAAGGTGCTCAGGGATGAAGCAGCCACACTTCTCACTACATTCAGAGGTTCCTCTCCCAATCCTGCCAGAACTAATCCCTTCCTCCCAGAGGTACCTGTTTGAGCAGTGGCCAGCAAAGCTGTGTTGTGGTTCTTTGGCAGGACAAGGTGTCCTTCCAGGACAGAGATGTGTAGGCAGTGATCAGCAACGCGGTGCAAACATCCTAAAAAGGGGTATAGAGGGAAAACAGTCAGAGGAACTATTCCGACCTCCAGGGTTCATACCTGAAGGGAGCCAAGCAGTCCAGGGAGTCTGCAGGAGCTCCTCAGGGACATCTGCTGAGAATCCTCCAGGCTGCTGCTGCTCCAGCTGAAGGTGCTCAAACACACCCAGTGTGCACCATCATAGCATGAAGGACCGGTGTCAGGCAAACCTGCTCCTTTCATCACCCATGGACTCCCACCAGCTGCTACTCTCAAGTCAGTACAAAAGCTTATGCAAGAGCTCCACAGGAGAGGAGGAGCACAGGGGTTATGGGGATGAAGGTACTCTGCACAGCAGGTTGTATTAACACTTTGGCTCCTGTGCCAGCTCTGGCAGATTTTACAAAAAATACAGTTGCTGGATGAAGTTCTTCCTTGTGAAGACTGGCGCCCAGGTGGAGGCAGAGCCAGGGAGCACCTTGGGAGCTGAATGCCCATGGCCTAACCCACAGAAGGGCTGAAATTCTGTAGCTGCGTTTTATGCTGGATCTCAACTCCCATTTGCTTTGTGGCTTCTGCAACCATTAACAAGGCCCTTCAAAAACACGTATGTTCCTGAGAGAACATTCTTATGCTAGGAATGCTCCAGCAGCATCTGGCTGCACCCCAGACAAGTGTGACGAGAAGTACAAAGAAAGGATGGTGGAAGTCAGAGCATGGGCTCTTACCTCTTGCTTCATCAGACACTTGCCGAGCTCAGTGAGCTCTGCGCTGGCAGGGGGTGTCACCTCCGTGGCCATCGCCTCATCATCTGCAGAGCAGAGCAAAGGCAGCGCTGTAAACACGGCCTCCTGAGGACTGAGGGAGAGAGCGGGAGGCACAGCAAGAACTACGCTGGGAGCCAGGGACAGCACAGAGAATCATTATGCTGGCACAGCGTGCCAGAACATCTCATTCCAAGCAGAAAGCACCCCCCTCTTTGTTGTTGAGGAAGAGCACCCAACTAGCTACCTCCAGCTCTCGGGAAGACCATGCATATCCCGCTCTGCTCCCTCTTCTCGGTACCTTAAGAATTAGCTGTTCCAACACGCGACCTGTGAACACCACAGCACCTTTGTTCCCAGGCTAGGCTGGCCACAGAAAAACTGTGGGCCCCCAGACACATTGGCCAGGACAGAGCTGAAAGCTTTGGGCCACACCTATATACCTCACACAGAACTTCCAGCTACAGACCAGTGTCTCCCACTTAAGAAATGGGAAAAGTGCCTGCACGCAAGGGGAGGAAAAGCAAAGATGGGCATTTACTCACCATCTCCATCTACAGCAGCAGTAGTGTTATGCTCAACACCTTTCTTAGAAACACAGCAAACGGCTGCAGAAAGAGTTGCAAGTCAGAGGAGCAGAAAAGGCAAGATGTTACTTCAGAACATGCAGAGATTATCCTACAGACTCTGATGGGCTCAGAGCTGCTTCAGGCTCCCCCTGCTCTTATGCAGTATCTGAAGAATCTAAAAGCCCATTATAAAAGCCAAACATTGCACTACATGGGAGGCTGAAACACCCCACCCACAGCATCCTCCTACAGTGGAACCTGCTGCATGATGGCTGCTTCAAACTACTGACAACCAGGAACATGCAAAACCATTTGAAGCCTAGAACAGCAGCATCTTAAGGCAACAAGGCAGATCAAGAAAGGAGATACAAGGTTGAGGACCTGTAATCTCAATGCAGAGTTAATTTTCCCAGCCTCCCTGCTCCAAGCCACACTGGCAAAAACACAATGTTGGAGAAAGGGCACACAACCCTTCTGTCTGTCTAGAGACATGGCAATTGCCAGCAACAAAGCTGCTCTGCATTCAAGTTGTCCACAGAGCAGTGTCCAGTATTGGGTTCCAAGGCACAGAAAGGGAGAACCCAGATTCCAAAGGAGGACTGGACTCCTACAGAGACAGTGCCAAAAACGTGGAACCCTAAATGAAAGAAATAAAACTCTTCTGAAGGTTTTTAATTGATCTCTTACTAGGTTTTAGCTAAGATTTCGGCAGAGTTAACTTTCTCACACCTAGCTTTTAAGGATTATTACTGCTGGCACATTGGAAGCTCCTGTTGTACTCTCTAAGGCAAATTTCCCAAATATCCCAGGGTACCTAGCTTGATTTCACTTACTGATGAGATCCATGACTTCTCGGGTCAGCAGCCGGACCAGCTGTTCCTCAAGCATTTCCTGAGATTCAGGGTTGTCATCTGCAGCATCATCCTCACTGAGGAGAACAGGGTTTAGTGTGAATCATAAAACAGTTTGAGTTAAAAGGGACCTTAAAGATCATCTTGTTCCAACCCCCCTGTCAGGGGGGTGACACAATGAAAGGAGCTAGTGTCTTAAAAGTATCCCCTCTGCCCAAGCACAGGGAATGAATCACCATCAGGGTAAACAGCGTTTTCTAGCCTTCTGCTGGCAGGGCTGTTTCTGGGGCAAAAGGCCACGTGAAAGACCAAAGCTCCATCCCACTCCCCATTTCCCCCTTTCAGTGTTCAGATCAAGGGGTGACAGCTTACCAGAGCATGCTTCGCTGGTTGATCACCTGCCATTTCTGCGACAACCTCTGTTCAAAACAAAAGGGAAGACTCAATACCTTCCTAAAGAGCCACGTTGGACACAGTGCAAAGACACCCAAGTGATAGCTGCTGGCAGAAGCACAAGAGCTTTAAACACAGCTCTTACGCCAAGCCCAGTTTTGAAGGGGACAAGAACTGCCCCAGACTGCGCTGAAGATGCTGTGGCTGTGCTGGGCATAGGAATCCAAGGGAGCTGGCAGAAAAATGAGGGAACACAGGCAAAACATAATTAAAAAAAAAAAAAATCCACCCCAGAAAGTCTTAGGGCTGAAGGTAGAGGAGCTGATGTCCACAGGTTTGAATTCACAGCAAGGGGTGCTGTGCAACAGCCAGAGTTCAATGCACCTCAAAAGGCCACCTAAACATCATCAAAATCATTAAGCACCGAGGCTCTGCCTTTGTCTCAACTGGCTTTGGAGAGACAGACGTTCTCACACGTTGCTGCCAGCTGCTACAAGGAGCCTGGGCTGCCAAGAACAGGCATCAAACAAGCTCTTTTCTTACCACATGCAGATAGGTAAAGAGTGGTCCCAGCATGGGGCAGACAAGGGTTTCGTAGTATTCTGAAGGGCAGGAGAGAACCAAGGGCTTCACAAACACACCTGCACAGACCAGTTAAGGAAGAGCCTGGGCACATATGGCCAGCTGCTAAGGAGACTGCAGCACAGCACCCAAACCAGTCCATTCCACTGGGAGGCCAAGCAACAAGACACTTTGCACTTTGAAGCCCATCTCCTCACAGCCCTGAATTCACACGTGGCATCTCTACAGATCTCTACAGAGCAAGAGCATGAGGTATTCAGCCTCTTCCCCTGACAGTTCATCTGAGAAAGCTGAGGGTGCTTAGCACCCATTTCCTCACTGTGAGTCTGAAAGTCCAGCCCTGGAAAGCAGGCTGGGAACCTCAGACAGTCACCCACACAAGCCCAAAGTCTTAAGTCTTGTCAGACCCCCTAATGCTGAGATCCTATACTATGCATGCCCCCTTGCCCCTGAGAAGGCACTACCCACCTCTCAGAGTGCCTCCAGGACCACCCAGGTCCTCTGCATTTATTCTCTCTGACCCCATGCACTGCTGTTTCTGCTCATGCCCTCCTAGGCTCACACTTCATCCACACCAGGTACATCCCTGTTTGTTTACTTTCTCATTCACCTTTTCTTTGGCTTGGCTGTACTGCAAACCATGCTAGGAAGCCACCAGGTTTTGATTTACATGCTCAAAGCTTCCCTAGCTGGCCTGAGATAGTGATGGAAGGATACGGAGCATGGGGCGCAGTCTGTAATCAGGAATGTTGTTGAGGTTGATGAAAGCTGAGCTGAGGAGCTGGGTGGCAAGACCATCAACAGTGTAGAAATCCTGTTGCATGGAGGGGCCTGCATTTCCCAGGATGTGGAAACTTCAACAACAACAAAAAAAAGTTAGTTGCAACTCTGCTAAGTAACAGGTACCATGCCTCTGGCCTGCAAAGGCTGCAAGTACTGTCACCTTGCGATTAGATAGTTGCCATGTTCTTAAATATTACAGAAGAATTTTCACATGGTATCTCTCTTTTTTTCCTGGAATGCCTACAGAGGGACAATTAATTAATCATTTAAATACTAAAATGCACTTTCAAGTGCTGATGTCCCCTAACACATAAAAAATGGCAGAGACAAACCAGGTCAGGATATCAGATAAGTGCTCCAACTCATCTACTAACTGCAGAAGAGCTAAAAGCAGATCCACATTTTGAGGTACCTTTTGCAGTGACTACATTCCATGTACACGCGGTAGGTTACAATGACTGAACGTAGTTCATCACTGCAACTTAGAGTTGGACATTATAGGATACAGCTCACACAAAAAGTCTAACTTTGGAAGTCAGCACCCAGCAATAGCTCACTGCTCCAGCTGTGCAACGCAGCTGGATTGTGTGGGGGACATCTGCTGCTCTTACCAGTTGTCGTAGAGGGTGCAAAAGAAGCCCTGCATCCTTTCTAAGACTGTTTTATAAACGGGAGAGTCATACAGCTCCAGCAGAGGCTGAGGGAGACCTGTGGGAAAGAATAAGCTTCAGCTGTATTAATGAGAGAGCACAGTGCACCTTCAGATCATGCTGGGCAGGACCCAGCCAGCCTGACAGCAGTGAGGGAAGTACTTGGCAAGATCAACGTGCAGCCAAATGGAAGAGGTGGTGCAGCAACCCTGGGGGCAGAACCTCCCTCAGAGGTCAGCCAAGGTCAGGTCAGTTTTACCCAGAGCAGTGCTGTTCCCACTAAGGTTGTTATAGTCCCTTCACTTCTCCAAAGTGAAACTTACTGGAGCTATCAGAACCCAGTCAGAAGCAAAGCTGACACTTATGCAGCTCCTTTAATAGCCCATTCCTTCAGGTCTTATTAATCTCTGTTGGGACACAAGCTACTGCTGAACTACAGTACCAAAGTTGAGACAGACAGAGATCAAAGTCCTGCTGTTTTATGTGCAGCGGTTCATAGAGAGTTTACAGGTCATGGAAAACAGGTAAAGGAAGGATCTTCTCATTTTACAGATAGGAAACAGAGATAAGACAAAGCAACTTCCCCGAAGTATTTTGCTGCCTGTCAGAACCTGAAATTAAATCCCAATTTTCAGAGCCGTGGTCTACAATTTATCCACAAAGCCACCCACTTCTGCTTAGCTGGAAAGGCTTCTTTGTTCACAAGCTCAAGCTTGTTTTAAGATGGTTCCAAATATCTTTCTAATATACCACCTGGAAACAAGTGACAGGGCCATTCTAGGACTTGGCTTTTGCCCTCCAGGATACATCTCTTACCAGCACTCAGGGATCCTGCTGAGCACTAATTCTGCCTTGATTAATTCTGCTTGAAGGCAGACGATTACAGCACCCCCAGTCTCTCCAGCCCAAAATACCATGTTGCAGAGACCATCATCCAGCCAGAATAAGCAGTTTGGTAGGCTACCCCTTATTTCATGCAGAAGAAACCAATTACTGATTTAACTTCTTCATTTCAGCAGGTTCAAATTGTAGCTGAGCTGTAAATACCAAGAAGCTGGATCTCCACCCCCTCTTTGCTTCCACTGCTCAAATACCTCCGAGAATCTGCTCACACATTCTTCCTGAAAAGAAGCCCCTTACCTAGGATGGCATTCTTCTCCACCTCCAGCATGTCTAAGGCCTTTGCAAACGTTTCCCCCATTCTAGCCACCATCTCTGGCATGTAGAGATTGTTGTGAGTCCTGAAACAGAAGAGCACTTGGTTTATACTCACGTGGTTCAACTCCCTTTGCCCTTGACAATGGGATCCTTTCCTTCAGCTTGTGAACAGCTCCTGAGGCAGTTGATGAGGAAGGTGAGACCAAGCACGTGTGCATGGGATCCCCCTTCCCCACCTGCAAAAATATCGGGGAAGCTGACCCGACAGAGACATGGAGTGATTCCACCTCATGTCCTGAATCTCCTGGCTGCCCCTTCCACTTATTTCAGTTCACCCCACCCCTTGCAAGCACTGGCAGTAAAAGCTCCCAGCAATTCTCTCCAGTTGATGCTGGCAACAGCTTATTAGCTTGGCCAAAAGGATCAGAGAATGTATTTTAAAAACCGACAAGACATGGATTCTGTAATCTCCAAATATCTTCTGCGCCTGAGGCCCCTGCAGAGGGAGGGGCTGTTTCAGCTCCAAAATACACACACTGCCCCCCAGGGATGGGTCACAGTCCCCAGAATGGCAGGTGGCATCGGAGGGACTCTAGGGAGAACATCAGTCCATCAGATGTTACTCGCGGCAGACACACGTGCCCCCTGGACGAGACATCCAGCTGGGAACAATTCTGCATCATCAGGAGGTGGCCATGGTCAGCTCTCTGCAAGGGACATCAATTCAGCCACAGGTGGCTGGTTCTTGCCATCCAGGCCAAAATGGGTCCCCCTCTTAGCCAGGGTACTGACACTCAGCGCTGGACTCGGCAGGGGGTGTCTCTCTCACCTACCTCTCTCCTTTGAGACCTCAGACCTCCACTCTGGGTGTCGCCAGCTGCACACAGCACAAATCCTGCAGCCTCCTCCAAAACTGCAATGCCATTGTACCTGCTGCTAGAGGTGATCAAGGGCAACTCAGTATCTCCCCCTAGAGCAGCGTTTCCCAAAGCAGGGGGTACATGGGAATGGCTGGGGGAAGGGAGCGTGGACAGACCTCGGTATGTTCTCCAGAGTCTCAGCTTTCACTCATGTCTTAGTGATTTTGTAATTTTTTGATTTTTGGTTTTTGGAAGGTCTACGTTCACAATCCTGGCAACCCCAACGCAGTGATGTCTGCCTGAGTTTGCAGAGAGCCTGAGTTAGCTCCGAAACGGCAACTATCCCATTTCTCTCTGCAAGTGTTAGATACTTCCCTGCTCACTGCACGTGAGGAAGGCAAGTATGTAAATTTCATAAGAAAGAGCAACACAAATGTCTTCTTAACGACCCATACTCTCATTCTGGGCTGGATCTAACACCGTGCAACAGGCCTCAAAAGGGGCACAAGCTGGTTTGACTTTCCCAAGAGGGGCCAGGGCACAGCCCAGCACCCATAAAAGTTTGGATAATGCTGTTCCACTGACTCAAAAAAACTGCATTTCTGCTTGAGGCTATTCTGAAACCTAGCCACTGAGATACCCTCCTCTTGCACGTCTCCTGCCTGCTCCGTGCCAATGCTGGCTTTGCCTCATGCTGGGCAGAAGGGCAAACCCAAGGACTGTGGAATCGCAGGGGTGAACCTTGAAAACCCATTGCTCTAATCCGAGCAGGATGGGCCAGTCAGTCATATCCTGAAGCTGTGGTCATGGTCCTTGGTGGTTTCAGAGTCCTTGAAGGATTTTCTCAAGTTTGCCAGTTGGGAGGGCAGATGTTCACTCACAGGCTGATCTCCCTTAATTAATACTTTAGCAAGGTCCCAGTGGTAATGGAGGAGGGAAAACAGCTAATCAGCTACTCCTTGTAAGACTTAAAAAAGCATCCAACAGCCCTCATACATGATGAAGATGTAGCCCCTAAGCATGTTCCAGTTGAGACTCTCAGCAGTAAGCAGCACTTCTGGGCTTCTCACACAGGAAAACATGAAGAAAAAAATTCAAGAGGCATTTATGCTTTAGAAAAGACAATCAAAGGATATGGCAGGACCTGGGGGAATGTATTTTTAGCGATGGTCTCAGCTCTGCTGGAAAGAGCATCTGAGGCCTAGAGAGACAGGCTTGAAGGTCAGAAGATGAGTCCTTTAGGACAGTCCATGCTGGAAGAATCTTTATCCAAAGCTGGAGCTGTCTACAATGAAAACACCTACATCATCCATGTCTATCCAGTTCTTTTACCAGCATTAATGGGCATCTCATCAAGAGGAATTCCAAAAAAGCCTTTGTCCACACAAGCTATTTGCTGAGCCTGACCAGTCCAACTGTAACAGAACACGGAACAAATCCCAGCACAATAAAAGTGCTGCGCCAATCAGTTTGTGCAGCTACTGACTACAGAAACACACCTTCATCTAAAGGGTGGCCAGAGATTGTGACTTGCGTTTAAATTCAGGAGAGAACAATTTAAGCCAGAAGCTAGAAAACAGCCAGATGAATTGAGGTAGTGCAGAGGACAGCAGAATCACCACTCAAAAAGCAATTAACAAACCAACCTCAAAATCCGCTATCAAGACAGAGACAAATATGGGTAGGCACAAAAGATGCCACTCAAAACTACGTTATTCTTCCTTGTTACCTGGACTCTCTCTCACTCCTCTTAGATCTTTGGTCTCATCCCATGACCTACCTTCAAGCTACTTACCTTAGCAATAAAAAAAAAAAAATAATAAAAAAAAGCAAATGGCTTAGCAACTTCCACTGTCTGCAAGTGCAGCGGAAGAATGCCACACAACATCCAGAGAGCAGCAGAGCTAACTGCTCAGCCTGCAAAACACGTGTGTCCCCCCTCTTTTTTTTTTTTTTTTGCATACTGGTGCTTGACTTGTTGAACTCAGCTGCTCAGTAGGACCTTTGCTGCTGCTGCTGCCGCTACTTGTGGATCCGCTCACACAGTAACCAACACAACCCGTGAGGTCTTTCACCTCCACCTTCTGCATAAACACATTAGCAACACTGGACCTTGCCTATCCCCACAGAAAGCTGCCTCATGGCACAGAGCTAAGAGAAATATCCATCCTCAAGCAGTAATGTAACTACATTCCTGAAGGCATCCTCAACACAGGCAGCTTTTCCACCAGCAGCCTTCCTCATATCCCTGTACCTCTTGCCTGCTGACACGCTGCTACAAATTGCATATTCTTCTGTGTAATCCATATTAAAGGCCTGAGGAAGCAATACATGGAAAAGGTACTCAAAACCAGGAAAAAAACCACACCAGAAGCTCCACAGTACAAGCTTCAACTTCTCCAGAAAGACAATCATCATCATTTGCACTGAGCAGCTATGAGTCTGCAGTTGTCACACAAAGAGGACTCTACATTCAGCAGCAGCAGCAAGGAAAGGTATGAAGTGGAGGATGTACTGCTCTCAATACATCAGCCGTTGGTTCCTGTTGGAGCATCCAGCCTCAAGAAAAGCCTGGATACCTCTGAGTGAAGTACAGGGAGCTCCATGTATGTTATTTCACGTCCAGAAAACATTTCAGTGTGCAGTGGAGATGCTCAAACACTACAGATGCATTATCTCAAAAAACAGTAAGGGAGCCTCTTCTTTATGTTGACGGGAAAGCACTGTCAATAGAACGTAGCTCATACATTTTCCTGAAGGTGGTAAACAAGCAGGCTCAGAATTTCTGCTTCTTTACAGGTAGTACAGTAAGAATTTGACAGACGACAGTGATTGATAATAGCTTCCAAAGCTTGTTGTAAATGACATCCCAAGTGTTTTTAGTAATATGTAAGTTCTGGCAAGAACAGCGAAAACCCAAGCAAAAAGTCTGTCTGTTGCAGCCTGTTCAGACCTTGGCCACCAGTTTACTTCGTCTCCCACGATATGGAGCACATTCCAGGCTCTGGAAGAAGTGACATGAGGCAACTCTACCCAACCTCTCCCACAAACTCACTGACAGAACCTTCAGCGTTCCGGGATAAAAGACAAAACCACTTCAAGCACAGCTCCACAGCCACGACAGAATGGCTCAGCTGTGCCCACTGGACAATGTCTCACTGGCTGTGCCACACAGAGCTTTGCATACACAGAGAAACATTGCTAGAGGAGGCCGTGATAGCACCTGCTTGTCTTACCGGTCCAGCGTGTTGCTTCTCACTGGAAGCAGAAGTCCTGAGCTCAGTGACTACCAAACATGCCTGACTACACAGAGCTTGAGTAATCTGGCCCCTTTCCTCACAGACCTGGGAGCTGAAAAACTCTACATGGATCTGAAAATGCTCTTTCCCAACAGGCTCCTGCCAAGGATAGGGCCTCAAGCTTTCAAGTACACATTATCTCACAGAACTGCCTCACAAGCTTGGCAAAATCCCAGTGTCAGCAGTTACCTCAAGACAGATTCCTCCTTTATAATTCTGGGAACTGCGTTATTCAGGATTCCCCTGTTCTGCCCTCTCTTCCTCCCTCCTCTGGCTGCCCCAGATGTACACAACACCAGTGACGTGCAGGGAGGCACTGCAAGGTAGCAACAGCCTGAGAGTATGCATCCACTGATTTCAATAGCAGACAGTGCTTCAGGAGGCTGGTGTTCATGTTTGGCAAAACCAGCTTAAATTTAACACTGAAGAGAGAACAACGCAAACAGGACGCGATGAGAGCTGGGACTGCCCTGGTGGTGACTGGAGAGGTGGCCTTGTAGGGGCTGAGGGCAGAGCAGAGATGTTAGTTGAGAAATGATTAACTGGGTGGCAGATTTATAGCAGTGGAGGTGGGGGAGGCAACCCCAGCCCAAGCTCCCATTGGCTTTGATGGACTCTTGTAGGCCAGGCCAATGAACATTCAGAAGGCTCCAGTTTCCCCAGTGCCATTCCCCACTGTGAACAGTCAGGAACAGTACTTGGGCACCTGCACCAGCCTGTGTTCCTGCTGGCTTCACTGGGGGAACATGCTCTGAGCATACATTGTATTTATTACAGTTTGGCTTTCAGAGAATCTTAAAAATCATCACAAATGATTTCAAGTCAACTTGACCCACCTTATAAGAGCAAGTAAGTTGTCAAGAAGCTTCAGGACCTGCTCGGTGCAGGGATTACGGTAGATTGGACTTCCACTGGGCATGTATCCCACCAGGAATCCTCCAGCTTTCGCCTCTTCAGTAGCAGCAGGCCAACGAGCTCGTTTCACAACTCCCAGAATGGTGTACACGCAAAAGCTTATCTGCAGCAAGAGAAGTGCAGAGAGTTTCTTAGCCAGAGCACAACCTGAATAAATAGGTTTCCAGAGAAACACACCATCATCCCATCTCAAAAGGATCACTCTACAGTGAGCCCAAACTGGTGACAGGAACAAACTGGTGGGTTTGCTAACAAGAACATGCAGCAAACAATCATGCTACACTGCATGACTGTCAGTGACTCTTGGCCATGGCAGGACAGCCGAGGAACTCACTGTTAGACAAAGCATCGATGCATACAGTCGCATGAATATGTGAGACATCATGCACGTTGTGCTCTAAAAGGAAGGGTCTATAGTACCAGTCCCCCAGCTCCTTCACGTGCTGGGATGGATTTGGAGATGTGTCATGACAAACTGCATTAGCACCAAACCACAAGCACAGCTGTGTGGACTGCATTGCAGTGGCTTCAAAAGACAGCAATTCTACCTGCAGTCTAAGAAGTGAAGACATGTCACTAACAAGTTGAACACAAATCTCCTTGGGTGAACTTTAATTACGTTCCATGACACTTTCCATACTGTCTGGCTTGAAAAGCACAATTCATTGCACTGTATTTCCAAAAAAATCGTTTAAACCAACTGCTTCTCCAAAACCAAACTCTGCCACACAAAGAGTAGGGAACAGTGTGCTTCACTCTGCTGAATAATCTGGGCTTTTTTGCAAGGCTTACATGCTCACTACCATAGCTCAAGGTGGCAAAAGCTGGCCTGTTGTTCTGCAGCTACTGATTCAGACCCTAGAGAAGTAGATGATCAGGTGAGATCTTGTGTGTAACTGTTGTGGTTTAGCCTCAGACAGCAACAAAGAACCACGTGGCAGCTGTGCTCTTCTCAAGCCCCTCTGCAGCCTGGAGGGGAAACTTCTGGAACCAAGACAGTAACCACAACAGAAATCAGGGATGCAAGGAAGTAGGTCTTCTCTTGCTAAGGATTACACCTCTCGTGGTAACAATACTCACTCTAGAGCGGTTCAGGCCACTGGGATCTTCCAAGACTGGATCAGCAATTTTGTTGTCTGCACCCACGTAGGAGATGAAAGCTTCAGGATCCAAGAGGACTCTGGCATCATCAAAACACAGCAACGGGGATTATTTGTTTTGTGCAAGAGAATTTGAACAGAGCTTTGCACTGGCAATGAGCATCTTAAATTCAGAGCAGGCTAGAAAGACTCGCTAGTGCTCCACACTGTATTATGGGAATATGATAAAGCACCAGAAATGTGTGCACTCTCCAAACATCTCCAGTTCTCTGGGGCCACGGGGACCTAAAACCTTTGATGCTCTTATGAAGATAACCCCGCTAGGAAAATGCTTGTGCATGCCCAGGGCTGCAGGACATCTCAGCTTTAATATAAAGAAGCTCAGCTTCCTAGCTTCTCCAGGAGATGAGCAAAGACATCTTCCATTTCTCGTTTTCTGTGAATGCATTTGGTGTGCTGGGAAGTCTTCCTCTACCATTCTAAACAATTCTTACTTAGCAATTTTTAACAAACAGCATTTAGACCAAGCTGACAGTTTCTGTGACTGCTCAGAGCACAGGAAGTCACAAGGCAACCCACCACCCTCACATTATCACGCATTCCCTTATCAGGCACATTACCTCTGCGACACATCCAGCTCAAAGCTCAGAAAAACAACCCATACCTCTGCATCTCTGGGGAGAGCCATAAGCCAGCAACAGGAGCCATGAGCTCCTCCAGGAATGCTTTCTGCCGCTCATAGTCCTTGAACTGGTTGCTGATGAGGACAAGGGCCTCCATAAGGGCACACTTCTCCATCTGTGTCAGAAGTAGCTCATTGGAGAGCAGCTGCTTCACATGGTTGTACAACATCTCAAAGTTTGGCTAGAAAACACATCCAAGCGGAAGAGCATCATGCATACGGTGTACAGAAGAGCCACTGGGAAGGCAGAGGTGGTGTGTACTCTGCTATGCAGAACAGCTGGAAGACCACATCTAAGATACCTTTTTTCTACATAGTCATCTTCTTCCCAGTCTCAAGTTTCTCTGAATGTTCAGTCTAAACTAACCTCTTTTCTTCCCTACCTCTCTATCATCATCCTAACACCTGGTTTACTTTAGTTTCCAGAATGACTGAAATAGGCAGAGGAAACCTCTCTCTTCTAGGCAGTCATATCCCTTACAGCCATAGTCACACCTCAGAATTGTTCTGGTGCTTTTATTTGTTCACAGAAAGTACCTTGCTCCTTTGACTTTCAAGTGCCAGACTCTTCCATCACCCCCTTCAGCAAAGTCATCTGAACATATTACGGGGCAGCTCTGGGCCCTTGGCTCTTCCAGTGAGGACATACGGCTAGCCACAGGAAAGACAGCTGTAGTTCAAGGACCAGTAGAGCAGGACAAAGACACACACACTAGTTCCTAGCAGCTATTGAAGAATGTGGACTAGAACCCCTAAATTACCCTAAATTAGCATCCTCAAAAAATGTCTTTGTTTAAACTACCAATGTCCTATGATGCTCCCGTAATCCTAGAGTCACTCCACACAAACACCACTAAAGAAAGGAGTTCAGAGCTACGCATGTTGCATGCAGGCTATTTAGTTCAGCAATACCAAACAAAACACTAGCTGATGGATTTTAAACGTTTTCACATGTTTTTTTTCTAATCCAGAAATTTATCCTACGTTCTCCTAAGTAACAGAAGAAAGTCTGGAGATTAGTCATTGCTAGTGGTCTTCAGCTAAGGAGTCAACTTAGACCCCCACAAGTGACCAAATGGAAATTCGGCAAATGTTCCCACAAAATGACTCTAGTGTTGCTTGTATCCTCCTCAGCATCCCTTTTGCATCACTTTACAAAGCAACTCTTCAGGCAGAAAATTTTTCAGAGACTGGGGGGAAGAAGGGAGGTGCAGGGGATAAAACGCTTTGCCTTCGCACAGCAGGAGTGTTTCTTGGAAGAAAAACAGGCTGAAGCCAAGGAAGCTGAAGATGCCACAAAATGCAGCTGAAACTGAGGCAAGACTCTTCATGATAGAGTTGAATTTACATACCAGGACAAGCTGAGGGTAATCCCGACACATCTTTATGATCGAGGAGCATGCATGCCTTCTCACATTCTTCACTGCTCGAGTTCTAGGAGCCTGGACAGACATAACAAACTTCAATGCAACAAAACAAAAGTTCAGACAAATGCAAGGTATCTTCAAGAGACAAATGCATTACCTACAGTTTTCTGCACTGTTAAGTACAGATCAAAAAAGGATTTCCTCAACCCAATCAATCACGCATCAACCAAATTTCCTCTGCAGTAGTAGTCAACCCAAGAATCCCGTGTTTAAACAAGCTGTGCTCAAGGAGAGAGGATGCCATGGAGCTTACTATTTTCAAGACTCCAAGCACTCCCATGGCAGCTGGTAGCTTTACAGCCACACTTCACAGTCCCATATACCAACCACTGAAGAGTATCCACAGATAATGAAGGGATTTCACTCCTGGGAAGGCCAAAATAGACTTCGGGACTAAGTGCAGTGGCCTTAGACCACACCTGTGGCCTTCTAAATTTGTGAGCCAAAGCTTATTAGGCTATATCAACCAAGAACAGATCAGTTGTATCTAGACTTCCCAGCCTTTCCAGGAGCAGGACTATACTTGAGAGGCCTACTACAGCAGAGTCTTCAGACTCAGCATGCTCTCAAGCAGTGTATGATTTGATCCAATTGTTATAGCTTATTGGTAGAGAGTAATTCAGACATACCTTACTTTCTTCTATAACTTCAAAGGTAACTGAAGCAAACAGCTGTAAGAAAAGAAAGGAAAAGATCCAAAACCTCGTGTCATTTGTTAATATCTAGCACTCATGTATGTTTTCAGCTCAAGTTTTTGGTGCAATTTTACTCAAGTCAGTGAAGAACCTTTGGCTAAGTTGGGAGATGAATGAACAGCACAGTAAGGCCTTGAAATAAAACATGGTGTTTACTGCCAGAATGTGCACTTAATGTTAAGAGCTATGTGGATCCGCTCAAAAACTTGTGTTATATGACATTGTTTCTTCCTCAACAGGACTCAGTCTCAGTTTCTCCCATCTTTAACATGAAGAATACTCCTTCCCTGACAGTAATGCCAAGAGGATTAACTCCTGCATTTTATTACAAGGGCCTTGCACCACAAAAAGCCTACTTGATTTTAGCATTGTCTGCAAGTACCTACCTTGGAAAGTACTTGTGGTAGGTATTCTGGTCTGTAAGTGACAAATGGGAAGAGAGCCGAGACATTGGTGAGCACACAGGACAGGATGAGAGGGTCCTTTGTTTCAAAATTAAGGACAAGCTGCAGCAGATCTATGCCATCATTCACTGGGATTTCCTACAGAGGCGGGAAAGGGAAAGCAGAAGGAGAGAAGAAAGGAGGCAACACTCAGTATTCCAGCCTGTAGCACACATCCTACAACTCTTAGAGCTAGGCCATGGAGCTGCTGCTATCATGTCAGGACTCTCTGCTGAACACCACTATCTCAGAAAGAAAAGCAATAGAAACCTCAATTTAACTGTGTGCTACGGGCACCTGCTGAGGGGGAAAAGGACAGCAGCATTGCTATTGTTGGTAGGGCAGTCTTGAGATGTCAATCTCAAGTCCTCACACTATTGCTTGCACCCCTGGGAGAGGCGAATTTCCTCTTAGTTTGACCCCCCCGCAATTCTCCTCTTGACTCTGTCCAACAAATTCCATGCTTAACCAACTATACCAAGCCATAGAATTATTTTACTGTGATTAGAATGATGAACTGAAGTGCAAGAGCCTAATCTAATTAAAGAATCAAGCCAGTCTACATCAGAATGAGAAAAAACTGCTTTCCTTCTGATTTGCCTGCAGTTGAACAAAAAGCACAGAGAAATTGCTTCTGATCTCCTACTCCCTGAGTTTCTCTTACTTAGTTAAAAGTTTAAAAAAAAAAAAAACAAACAAAACCAAACCAATAAATCTAATCAGGTGGTAATTAGAAAACCTATGATCTTTCTGCTTAAGTAGTCCTCTTCTAGCCAAGCACTATGTGAAAGCATGCCACCTGAGTGCTTTCCTGTGACTTCTCATGGCATAGCATCCAGAACCAAGACGTGCTGACAGAGTAAGCCAGTACAAGTTTGGTCCCATGTAAAGAAGGGCCACTACTGCTCATGAGAATCACTCACCAAACAATCTGGGTTTTTGCATGGAGATAACCAGCTACTACAAACTTTACAAGGGCAACACAGCTGAAAAAAGCCACTCTTATCAACCCAGAACAAGCCAGAAGAGCAGGCAAGGGCATCTGGTACACATACGTCTTTATCCAGGGTTCGAAACATCTGGCTGATGACGCTCTCCGAGAAGAAGGTCATGGCATCCCACTGCACAAAGGATGGAGAGAAGATGGAGCAGAGACCTTCGCCTGTCTTAGCTGAAAGGAAGAGAACACTGAAGCTCTCACCACGCTCCTCTCCGCACACACACCATCAGGCTGGTAAGCTCCTGTGCTGCAACATCTTAGGACACACAAGTATTTTGGTCACACAGCCCTCCCTGCAGGTGCCTGGCAGGGATGCGCTGGGAGCAATTACGGTGCTCCCATGTGATCTAGCTCATCCCAGTGAAGGCTCCTCAGACATAAGTCTGACCTTTGAGATACTACAGGGAGCAACACCAACAAGTCAAGGGAAGAGAAAAAAAGAGAGACTGCATGTCCAGACTCAGCACTACTGGCAAGACTGCCCTCGGCGTGACTTTGCAGAGCACCAGTTGGCCTTCCTTCACAGGAGGGAAAGCAAGGTCCCTGCCAGAGGGATCTGCCAGCCAGCCAGAACTTCCCTGGGGACAAAACCAATCAATATGTTATGGAGAAAACAAGGCCCAAATAATTCTAAAATTGATTCAGAGGGACAGATGCATCTGTTTTACAGAGAGATTTGGGGAAGGGAAAGGAGAAGCCAGGGACTTTAGCTATTCAATGGTTAAACTGCAAAGGGTTAAATTTGGGGTGGGTTTGATTTGATTTTCCTTTTAACTCGCAAAGACCTTAAAAGCCCGAAAACCTAGTGTTGAGTGTTGGCTCCCCCTTAAAAAAACAAAAAAGGCAAATGAGTTTTTTCTTGGCTTGAATTATTAAACAAATGCTATTTATTTTTTCAGGTAACTCACAGTTCATGGGTCCTGTATCAACAGGAGCGGTGAGCTGGTACTTCAACCATTCACCAGCCATTTGGAAGCCAGTTCGAGGGTCCAGACGACAAGCCATCCTCATCACCTCTCCTTGCTGGGCTCGGAAAGCTGTAAGGAAAAATGAGACACCATCCAACAAGCTGATGCTGCAAATGATCCCTTCCCCAAAGCTCATCTGCAGCTTTGCATGTCTGGGAACATTATGGCCTGTTG
Organism: Nycticryphes semicollaris; assembly: GCA_013400055.1. Classification (NCBI taxonomy): domain Eukaryota; kingdom Metazoa; phylum Chordata; class Aves; order Charadriiformes; family Rostratulidae; genus Nycticryphes; species Nycticryphes semicollaris. The sequence goes on along the minus strand of VXBJ01004007.1, from coordinate 42,891 downwards.
CTCTGGCAATAGCTGTGTGTTAAGCTCAGACATACAGTCAGTAAACTAGGTGCAATGGGATGGGCAATTTTCGAAGCAATTTAAGTAGACTAAAAAATGATGGATTAACGTAAAAAGAAGTACAATTAAAATGCAATATGAATTATGAAAATCTATGCTAAGCCCAGATTTACTGCAATTAAGCCTCTCTTTTTCATTTAAAAAAAAAAAATCTCCAAATTATACATGTTTCCTGCTTACAAAGCACCTTGAGATATTAAGACAGAAAACCAGCATTAGCTAACTACCGCTTCCCTCAGCTAACCACACTTTTTCTAGATTATTCATCTTAACCCAGTTCAGATTCTAGGCTGACAAGCGAATGCAAACTCAAAAAAACCCAAAGAAGCCTTGCTTTCAATTTCAAAGATATGAAGAGCAAAGTACTGAACAGGAATTTAATTTGTTCCAAAATATTGCAGTACACAACCATGCAAAAGAATCAGCTCTGCTGAATACAGATGCAACCTGCATTGTTTGAAAAACGTTATTTTATCAAGTAATTTTACGCTGTGTTTCAAATCAGTTTTATTTTCTTATGTAACACCTTCAGTATCATTTAACTCCCTAAAACTATTCAAAATTCTAGCTTTGTGCATTTACCTACTTTGTGATTTCCACCCAAATAGTTTATATTCTACTTCCTGTAACATCTAACAAATAATAAAAATTTAAATACCTAAAATCTTCAAACATAAATGTAAAAACTAAGAATTTAAGTAATTTATTAAGTATATCCTCACAGCCACCAAGTGAGTACCAAACAGTACCAGCCAGTGAGAACCATCCTTGGTTTTGGGAAGTAAAATACAAAAAGGAAAAAAAATTATTAGTACCCAGGGTTCCTTGTTTGCTGGTTTAAGATTATGATTAAGTTTGGCTATTTCAATTGTTCAAGTCTACCTATTAGTACTGAACCAGATGCTTCTTAGCAGAGTCAGGACACGTTTTCTCTCTGGAATGACACTGAAAGTCTTTTATAAGCTGCCTTCCTCTCCTAACCCGAGCAGGACTCCAGGCTGTTTCATTTCCTCTGAGTGACCAAGAACACTTTCTTTGATGCTGGGTAGCAAATGCTACTAGGCCACCCACCTGCCCATCAAGTGAAATAAAAGCAAAAAGTAAGTAAAATGGAACACCTGAGCTGACACAGGAAAACCCAAAATTAATTTAACTCTAAGGTCCAAACTGAAAGAGTCAAGACGCAAATGGAAGCTGCCAAGCCAATATGATAGGTTCCAAGCTCAGCCAGCAACTGAAAGTAGATGGAAAGGCACAGACAACAGCTTCCACACAGGGTGATGGCAACTTACAGTTGAAGAAGGCATTGAAGTCCTCATCACTGTCAAAATCAAAGCGGGAGTATTCACAACTGGGACTGTCTGTTTTAGAGGGAAAGCCCACCTGGAGACAGAACAGACAAGATCAGGAAGAAAGAGAAGTCACTCATCACAGCTAACACGTCTTCAAGGAGATGAAGACTGAAGGCACGAAGCAGACAGAAAAATGTTGAAATAAGCTGTTTGTTCAGCGGCCTGGAGATTATCTCTCTGGCACACACAATAAAAATGTCATTTTTCCCCCAGCATCCACAGGCCATGTTCACCGAGGCACCTTCTCCCACCTATCTGGCCACAGTTCCCACATACCTTCACTAGGTTGGTCATAGATGCACGAAGATACTTGGGAATCATGGCCAGCAACAAGGGGTCTCGAGACAAAACTTCATGCCGAAAGAGGGCTCCCCATGTGATCTGAGTAGAAGAGCGCAGAAACTGGGGAGAGAAAAGCGAGAGAAGAGGGTAAGAGAGAAGGATTTCAGTGCCAGAATCTCCAGTGCTAACATGAAGTGTTGCTAGCAGAAGGCAATTGCAAATTACACTATTTCACAGAATCACAGATTATCAGGGATTGGAAGGGACCTTGAAAGGTCATCCAGTCCTATCCCCCTGCCCCAGAGCAGAAACACCCAGATCAGGTCACACAGGAACACGTCCAGGCGGGTTTTGAGTATCTCCAGAGAAGGAAACTCCACAACCTCTCTGGGCAGCCCTTTCCAGTGTTCTGTCACCCTCACTGTGAAAAAGTTTTTTCTCATATTTAAGTGGAACCTCGTGTGTTCCAGCTTGTACCCATTGCCCCTTGTCCTATCATTGGCCATCAATTGTATTTGGTTGAGCCAAAGGTACCCTGCAGGCACAGCTCAAACTTCCAGAATGACAAAACTTAAACAGTAGGGCTGAATGCAAATTCTGCACTTTCTACTCAGCACCTCTGTGTCAGGCACTGTCCTTAATGGAGTAGCAATGGAGGAGAAAACACTCTGTTTTCCAGATGTTCAGCTGGAGAGCTTGGAAACCAATATTTGGCAGCTGAAGTTTTGCGGTCTTCTATAGGTTAGCTCAATTATGCATTCACTCATTCTAACCTACACAAAAACAAGACTATCAGCTCTTTACATACCTGGCTGGGATGGGTTGTGAAGGCTAAAAACGAGTCAAGATATTTTCCAAAATTGGCTGGCGTTTCCACATCAGCATCCGAGCCCTATTAGGAAGGCAAAAAATTTCAGACACAACGCTAACTATATGTCATGCTGGGCTCACAAGTGGCATGTCCCTGGGTAAAGTGGGAGCAGTGCATCCAAGGGCCCAGGCTGTAAAGGAGCAGAGTCAAAAACCCCAAACAACTGTAATTTTCTCTGAAACCAGTACAGTCTGAGGAGCAGCAAGTTCTGCTGAGCAGCCTGGAGGTGCTGGAGACAGCACCACTCTCCTTCAAAAGGGTGACTTCTCAGATACCTGAGTACCATTAAAACCAAAGTCATAACTGCTGCTATGAGTCCCATTTCCCTCCTACTGGGATGAGCCCACCCACCAGTACCAAAGTGGAGCAACTCTCAGCTGCAGAATTTCACAAGCAAATACACCCAGATGATTTCATTCTCATTGTTCCAAATGTTTCCTGCATTTAACATACGGAGAACTCTTACCAATACCTTTCTGGCAAGTTTTACCCAGAGTCACAAATTCAAGGCTTTGCTGCTTCTCGCTAATCATAATGTGACCTGGTGCCCTCCAAATCCCCACTTTGGAGCTGTATAGCTCAGTGCTGCCTCTCCCAAAGCAATGTAGATGAGAGGACTCAAATCCCCATCTCATTACTTCATTCCAGACAAACAGCTCCCACTGCCTAACAGCAAATGAAATCACTGAAAGTAATAACACATGTTTGGTTGGGTTTTTTTTTTTCTTTTTTTTTTCTTCTTCCCCTCCCTCTGTGAATTTACTCTGCTGTCACTTGCACAGGCTGGCTGCCTCAGTCTCCCCAGCAACAGCATCTCTCAACAAGCCTGCCTTCCTTGCTGTAGAAGCAGCACGCTGAACGGAGGGAGCAGGAATTCAGCAGTCAGCACACCATGCAAAGTACCAGTGTCTACCTTCACCTCAACATGGGACAAAATGCATTAGAAAGATCAACCATGGGAAGAAAACCTGTTTCTTTCTTCAGTTTGAGAGAATCTTAGCAGGAGAACAAACAGGTATATTCTTGCAGTTATTTGTAATAGAAAAAGTTAAGAGGCTTTCATCACAAGGGTACTTTCCTGGAGTAATTTTTCTGTAGCATTAGACAGCAAGAAACTTGACCAATTTTCAATAAAGCTTCAGCATTTTACAGAGGTTACAGAAGATGACTCCTGATGACGGCAGAGGCCGGAATCAGTCAGGGTCCTTCCATATTCCCATGATTCGGCAGGATACACTTACCTCACTTGCAAGAACAGCCATTTCTGCTTTTTCCAAATATGTGGAAAGAATCCTATGGCTACCAAATATGCAGATAACCCTATTCCTACCTTTGATTAGGGTTGCCTCAAGCCAAGCCCTAAAAATTAGCTTTGCCAGGGTTGTGTCTGGTATTAGTAGACACTTACTAGCAATGCACACAGCTGGCTGCCCAACGCGCACAAAACTTGGCAAAGTCTCTTCAAGAAAACATAGTGCTTCTCCACCAAGCCTTCTCCATCTGCTGTCCTGGAAATGAGGGGAGGGGGGAGAAACAGGGTCACAGTTACTCACGGTGTAGGTAACAGGCACACCGCTATCTATCTTGTAGGTAAAAAGAAGACCAGAACAATTTCATTTTATTGCAGTGGGATTTTATTTGCTATTATCAAGAAGTACTGCCTTATTGGTATCTAAAACCTCTGAAATTGCCTCTCTGAAAGAGTCCCTCCTGATCAGTTTCAGGCTAAAAAAGAAAGCTGAGGAAGCTGTGACATTTACACGGCTTTGTCCTTCCATTATGGGATTTGAAAAAGCTTGCAGTTTTTCAGGTTTTGCAAAATAAACAGGAGTTTTGTTCTCTCCTAACCCAGTCCCAGTTTCCCACAGTTAAGCAGCAATATCTTTTGTAAATCACATCTACAGAGCCATTTGTATGCAGTTTTGTGTGAAATTACAGCAGCAGTATGGTACTCACTGGGCAGCAGAGAGAATGTAGTGCATGGCAACGTCTCCAAACAAGACCATCAAAGGCTTCCGATCCTCCAGCTTACCCTGTGTGTAGAATACAGCAAACACCTCAATTAGAACATACTTATTTATTCCCATCTGCAGGTGAAATTAGGAGATCCCCAGCTGTCTTCCCACCTGGGGAAACGCTTAAGAGTCCACAGTTTATTTCCATAAAGACTCGCCAAAACATGTAAGGTGTTTCTGATCTCAAGAAATTTCCCCAAGCAATCCCACCACAGGAACTTTAAACTAAAAAACTGATCCTGAGGCTTAAACTCTTCTTCACTGCAGACTGGCTAGTTATGTAAAGGCAGGGGATAAACACTCAACCTCGACACTAAGCTGCTTGTAAACACACGGGTCAAAAATCACTTGTTTAAATCCTCCTGTCATTGCTCTGAGCTGCCAGATGACACAGCTGGTGACAGCATTTCCCACTTCACAGTGGTAGGAAAAAAAAACGGTTAATGGGGATCTTCAACTTCAAAAATGTAAGAAGAGGCGAGCACAGAAGTTAGAGAGGGTTCCAACAGTTGCTATATGTATTGTGTTGGCGCGACATTCACACTAAATAGTATTAATATAAGCAGCCAATTTTGAATTTTGTTTCTTAAATAAAAGGGAAAAGATAGCATTGCTCAATCTGAAGTATTATATAGGAGACTAGGGGGAAAACAAAGGGGAGCCAGAGGAGCTGAGGAGGAAGAACTCACTTTCCTACTGACAGCAATCAGTAGACACTCTGCTGCTCCTATTTGGAGCTCAGGTTCATTTAGGAGCAGACACAACATCTCCAAGAGCTTGCAGTTGTCTGCTGTGATGTGGCTCAGGGCCACCCAGTCAATGTAGCCAGCCAAGGTGTTGAGTGCTGCTATCCCCACGCGGCAGTTTGCCTGGGCCTGTGGACAGAGAGGATTCAACAGGTCAGAGCGAAATACCAGTTCCCACCTAAAGCCATAAGACCTGGAAGAACAGTACAAGGAACCACCCTGATAGTGAGGTGGCAGCAGCAGGACTCACTTAAGGACACTAAGGATGTCACTTAAGGCCTGAGCGCTTCTCAACTTGTGCCTGATTTCTTTCTTCTCCAGAAATTTGCAATATGGGTGAACAAACCCATCTGTAAATGACTATGGCAGGTAACAGACTCCAAAGCCTGGGAGAAGCCACCTGGCTTATTGCTCTAAGCAATCTTAGTCTTAAGAAAGACCAATGCACCAATTCCTGCATAGCTCCACTCACCTTTGGCTCCTGAGCCAGATCAGTCTTCTGAAAAAGAAAACAAGAGATGATAAGTGAGCAGTTACAGAACACCCTTCCACCCAGCCACTGCTAGACAGGCTTATTCTTGAGAACGTAGCCAGAAACAGCTTCATGGAACTGTGACAGAGGCTAGTGACAGGCTACAACACAGTCTCCCACTTGGGACATCACTACAGCCATCATAACCACCTCCACAGCCCCCCGGGCAGGGAAGACAACGGGACTTTCAATTGCAAGTTAAGCCACGATTCCCTTCTCATCCAAAAGATGACACTCCAGTCAGCAGGCATCATGGAGACATGGGGGACAAGAACGAAAGGAATTACAGTGCTTCCTGGAAGCTTCCAGGGAAGAAACTCTTGACCTTTTAAAGCATCTTACATCAAAAAGCCAGACTCTCAAAGACGCTGGTGGCTTTTATGTCCTGAAACTGATGCCTGAAAAGGGTAAGGATTTGTCCACGGTCAGAAAGGCAGCTGGAGAGAGAGCTGGGGCAGGAGCTTAAAGCCTGACTCCCAGTTCCAAACACTTAACAGCAGCAATGAACTGCTCGCACCATCTTTTTGACTAATGCAAATGAATTCCTCAGACACTCAGGTTTGATATAACAAGCATTTCTTTCTGCTGCAAGGTTTTGGTATGGAAACTCTGTCCATCAATGTATTCAGTGCAGTGATTTTAAGTTAATCTGGTTGTGTTTCAACCATTTAACTGAGCCACCATACCAGAACTGCATACTTATAAGTACCCCAGATTGTGGTCTTGGGGAACTGCCGATCGTCTCCCCCGGTCTCAGCGTGCAGGCAGGGAACTGAACACCCAACCCTCAGAGTTTACCCTGTGTGCAAACGTCCCAAAGATCTGCTAACCTGTGGAGTGGTGAGGGCTTCTTGTTCCTGGGGTGCTCCAACCTTGCCAATCAGAAAGATTCCACCGTTAGCAGAAGCAGCCACACTTCAGAGCCTCAAGCACTGCAATTCAAACCTTACCTGGAAATGCATTTGAACCAGACTACCAACCAGGGTCTCCCACCCACCACCACAAATTGCACAGAGAAACGGCTGTTCTACTGGTGCATTTTTTTCAGTCTGTCAGCGCACCAGGAAAATGAAGAGAAGTCAGAAAGGAGAGGGCTTTTCATCACCTCACAGTTTCACATTTAGTGTATCTCTGGATTTTAAATCACAGAAAAAAAATAAAAAAAAGAGAACAAGAGATACACCTAAGCAACTTATTTCTAGATTGGTTTCTCAATTGTGCTTCACTCTCAAATCCACTTCCTTCTCACAGGAAGAGACTGGGGTAGAGACTTGCCTTCACCATCCATCTTGATCAACCTGCACATCTCTGACTCTAGGTAAGAATTCAGGAAAGAAGTGTCTTTACACACAAGGGAAGAGCATTCCTCACCACACCTTGACAAGAAAGGGCTTCCTGACTCAAGCTCTCAGAGAAAAGGAGCAGAGAGGGTCAGAGGCAATGCTGAGACATCAGAAACTCATGCATTTTGATGCATCGCCACAAGACACCACTACAGCACAGGAGAGCAAATGCAAGCCCAGGATGGCATCTCTTTAGCACTGTGTGTTACGTAAACTACCCCAGATCTACCCATTTCTGCTACAACCACACCTTCATTTTGCTACGCCATACACCCCTCGTGTCAGCGGAGCATTCCAACAGTAAGGATGAAGCACTCATCCACTCAAGCCTTTTAGAGACGAGCAAATCCAAACTATCGACACTAACCCCGTCAACCTCCTGTATTCGGTCTCCCTGACCAGCACCGACTTCCCAGGCCACAGCAGATCCCTGCCTCACAGCGACAACAACAGGTTTCAGTTTCTGCACTTCCTTCCCCAGCAACTTGCGAGATGTATCCCAATTCCTAAACGCCTCCAGCACCGACTGAGCACAAGAAAAGGAGACCCTTACCATACGTCTGTACTTGTTGACGTTCTGCTGCAGGGTAGTTAGTAGGAAACTGAAGATCTTCTCCATGTTCTGGGTGAGAGTTTGCTGGATATCTCGTCGCCGCTGGGTAGGCAGAGTTTGAAAAGTCACCACATCCTCTGCCAAACGTAGGAGGATGAACATCACCAGTTCTGTCTGAGTTTCCTATTGTGTCCCAAAACAAAATACGCTCCATCAGCACAGTTCAAACACCAAAAAACCCTAGAATCCAGCTCAGAGATGCAGAGAGACAGTGAGCATGCAAGTCACATCTCAGGGAAACAAAAGAGGAGAACAGCCCTCTCTCTGCTGAAACTGTTTCCTAGAATAAACTAGCAGAGATTTTTAAGTCAATCATCAGCCTGTCTCAATTGACCACCTGAGGCTTTTCTCAGGGTAATGGAAGATTGAAACTCACACTATGAGCAAGCAGAAGAGAACAGACAGGTGTGTTTCATACCCCTTGCTTGGAGAGAGTATCCAGCTCCTTCAGCATGTCAGGCCAATGCTGAGGCCATTCACGCTTGATCATCTCCACCACAATGCGAGACAAAACATCCTTGATATGACTTTCCTCCTCCAGAATACTTTGGGTTCCCTGTGATAGAAGAGGGGCAGAGTTACACAAAATAGCAAACATCAGACATTTATAATTCCGACCTGGGAAGCACAGTGACCGCAAGTATTCTAAACAACACAAAATAATAACAGCACACACAACACTGTGCAGCTCTTTGTCCCAGATACCCTGAGTGATACTCCTACCCTCCCAATCACCCACAGGCTAATGAACTCTGGGGAACAAAAAGGTTCTCTTCAGAAGAGGGTCACTTGGTCACGAGAGCAATCACAACAATAGAGAACACGACTAAGATAATGACTTTAGTATTCTTGCAAGGGATAAGAGCATCCACGTTTACTGAATTTCCTCCTAAGGAAAGATAAAGTACCTTATACATCTCATCCAAGCCTCACCACCCTCCTGTCATGTGAGGTGACATGGTTAGTGACTACAAGACAGGGAAAAGCATTGGAACAACCTGGGATGCACAGCAAGAAAGTAAAGAAATGCAGAACTGAATTCAGGTCCTCTGTGCTAACTAACTGGAGCCTTTTTTCCTTGTGCTCCCGCTTTTCCCAAGCGAGAGAATCACATTTCGGAGAACAAGCTGGGGTAGATGGTACTTACACTGGATATGAGGCCCATAACATTGTTCTTTAGATAAACTTTTTCTAGGCGAGGCATATTGTTCCAGCGAAACCTGTTCAAAAGAATTAAAAAAAAAAAAACAAACAGAGAAACAAAAAAAAACACCAAGTCAAAACATTTATCAAGATCTCTGGCTTGATTCTCTCCACAAACCATCGCTTCTTTACCCAACGTGAAGAGAGACACTACAGCTCACTGACCCTGCCAGTGCCCAAGCTTTTAATTAAAAGGCTGAGTTAAAACTGCTGCTGGCAAATGGGTGTGCACCACTGAGGTCAACAACATGAGAAGCAACAGCAAAAGCACAAAGCATCAGGTCTGTCGAGGCGGCACAGAGAAGAATCTCAGAACTGAACTAATACAAAGCCTCTTTGTTAGCATGAGGCTAACGACACAGAACACTGCAAAGACCTACTGATGAGCCTGTGTGCTTATTCACATCTTGCGACGTGAATGTGTCTCAGAGCTGGGTGAATTAACCTTCCCAACCTGCCTGAAAACCATTTTCTCCTCTCCCTCTTTTACAGAGGAGCAGAGAAACAGAGCAGGACAGCAAGCATCCTCTGCTGCAGAACAGACTCTCTGCATCCTGAAAGTGCATCCCTGAGGCGGGAAGCGCCAGAAGGGGAACAGAGCCCACGGTGGTGGCTGCGTGGCAGTGGGCCGGCACCCTTCCCCAGCGCAGGGGGGCGGGCGGCGGGGAGGGGGTGCCTTACTTGACCACATGCTCCAGGATCTGCAGGCCGAAGTGCCGGACGATGGCCGTCTGCGTCTTCTCTGCCAGCTTCAGCCCGCAGGGCACACAGATGGGACATTTCTCCTTGAACTCCTCGCAGAACTGTGAAAGGACCCGGGGACAGATACACACAGTCAAATCACGGGCACGGTGCGCCCGGTAAAGGGAAGGGGGAGGGGACAGGGGGAGAGCCCCGAACCCCAGGGGAGCAGGCCACGGGGGGCCGCCCGACCCCCTCAGCGCCGCGCAGGCGCA
>VXBJ01004007.1:0-32775 GCA_013400055.1 Nycticryphes semicollaris | reverse complement strand
CGGGGCGGGGCAGTGGGCGGTCGGGCGGGACGCGGCGGTAGCACCGGTGGTGGCGGCGGTGTCGGCGTCGTCGTCGTCGTCGTCGTCGGTGGAGATGTCGCGGGGTCGGGATCGCGTGGTGGCCCTGGTGGACATGGACTGCTTCTTCATGCAGGTGGAGCAGCGCCTCGACCCGCAGCTGCGCGGCCGACCCTGCGCCGTGGTGCAGTACACCGAGTGGCAGGGCGGCGGGTAGGTGGCCGCTTGTAGTTGTGGCGGCGGCGGGCTCCCGGCCACCCGCACTCCTCCCGGTGGGGCCGTGCCCGCCCCTGCTACCGCCCTCCTTGTCTCTTTGCAGGATCATCGCCGTGAGCTACGAGGCGCGCGCTTTCGGCGTATCCCGCGGGATGTGGGCGACCGAGGCGCGGGCGCTGTGCCCCGACCTGGCCCTGGCGCGGGTGCCCCAGGCGCGGGGCAAGGCCGACCTCACCCGGTGAGCGGGGACGGACTGGGCGGCGGAGCGGGGTGGGGTGGTGGTGTGGTGTGTGTGAGAAAGGGGATACCCTTACACGGAGGCGGTGGCTTGATGCTGTGGCCGCCGCCCGGCAGGTACCGGGAGGCCAGCGTGGAGGTGATGCAGGTGCTGTCGCGCTTCGCTGCCATCGAGCGGGCCAGTATCGACGAGGCGTACCTGGACCTGACGGGCAGCGTGCGGGAGCGGCTGCGGGCCCTGCGGGGGCAGCCGCTGGGGGCTGACCTCCTGCCCACCACCTTCGTGCAGGGGCTACCCGAGGAGACCGGACCCCAGCCTGGCGGGAAACATACACACCGACCCAGCCCTCAACCTGGCGGGAAGGGTATGCACCGACTTGGCCCCCCCGTCCCCAGCCCCACGGGGCTTTGGCCACTGGGACCAGCACTTTGCATACCGTGGTTGGGCGGCTGTAACGGCTTTGCTTTGAGGCTGCACAACACAGCAGGAAAGGAGCCCAGTGCTGCTGGCCCTCTCCATTGGTAACACTCCCGACAGAGGTAGAGAGTGGGCTGCTTTATCCTCAACCCCCCCAGCAACAGCACGGTAAATGGGATCTGTATTTTTCCCGACAAATGGCTTTTAAGGTGCCTGCCTCTCGTCCTTGCTGTTGGCACGCAGTGACAGAAGTGTGTGACTCTTCGCTGGTGTCTTGCTGAAGCTACCGATCCCTTTGCTGGGCTCGGCAGGAAATGCCCACGTTGATCCCCTTTTCTGTCCCTTTTCTAGAGGAGCTGCGGCAACGTGGCTTGAACGAGTGGCTGGCGTCACTGTCTTTCGATAACCCTGACTGTCCTGACCTGCAGCTGACCATGGGTGCGGTAATTGTGGAAGAAATCAGGGTGGCTGTAGAAGCAGCCACCGGATTCAGGTGCTCGGCTGGGATTTCGCACAACAAGGTACGTGTGCATCCCATCAGGCTGATTTCTTCTGAGTAGCAGAGTCAGAAATGTGCTGTAGATGCTCTCCTATGCATTCTTCCAAGTCCCACGTAGAAGATGAGCTAAGGGGGGAACGCAGCCATGTGTGAGCACACCTTCCAGAAAATTATAGGACATCTGGGAAGCAAAGGAATTTTTTCCCCGGAGATGCGGCCTATGCAGTCAGCACTCAATTAATTTACTGCCTGGGTTCCTGGTGTACCCTAATGAGTTAGCGCATGAGAAATAAAAGGGGTTTGGGTTTAAGTCCCCCAGGAGAGTTTTCTTCAGGAAAAAAATGAGAGTTTAAAGCAAGAAATGCCTACCTTGAGTTTTAGGCAACAGTGGCCATAGCCAGGAAATGGTTCTTAATGACACAGATTCCCAGCAACGGGCAGGAAGAATACCACTGGTTTGGGGCACTGAGGTGAGTCGGGTTGCTTTTCCTCTTTCTGGTCAAGGAGTCTTTACCCCTGCTGGCCACGCTTTGGGTGATGCTCAGCTGCTGAGAGCAGCCACAGGAGCACTTCGTGCATGACAGCAGCTGCAGAAACAACTGGGCTTTGATGCTGCAGCTACAGAGGGTTTCCTGCTGAGCGAGACGCAGGGTGGTTTGCTGTGAGCACTTAGCACTGGATTCAGCCTTTGCAGAAAAGGTTTGTGCCTACAGAGGTGAGCTGGCTGTGGAGGCACTGTAGTGTGTCCTGCCCAGCCACATGTAGGGTTTTGACCTGGTAATCTCTGCATTGTGCTTGCTCGTATAGATAGACACAGCACTTCAAGGGTAGTGCAGTACACCGTAATTTCCTTGCTCCCTTTAACACAAACAAAACAAAAGAACGCTGTCAGAAACTCGGAGGAAGCTGGGAGAAGCTGCTAGGGATAGCAGGAATGTTCTCTGTTATTCTTGGTTAAGCAGAGCAAAAAAGCAAGTTGAACACACCTTCCATTGGAAATTTCTACACCAGTGATGATCTTCAGCTAGGTAGTTTCTGCCTCGCAGACTGCTCTAGTTTCAAGGTGAGCTGGTGCAGAACTAGCTCCAGTACCTGTGTACAGCTGCTAATAGTTCCAGTTGTTTCTGCAGCAGTCTAGGATGAAAGGTATCTCCCTTAAGATACAAAGAATCAATTTAGTTTTTATTCTTTACTTATTTTGGTCAGAGCCTACATTTTTAAAGTAATAACTCTACAGATAAGTCACTTTTGCAAAGGCTGAATCCAGTGCTAAGTGCTCACAGCAAACCACCCTGCGTCTCGCTCAGCAGGAAACCCTCTGTAGCTGCAGCATCAAAGCCCAGTTGTTTCTGCAGCTGCTGTCATGCACGAAGTGCTCCTGTGGCTGCTCTCAGCAGCTGAGCATCACCCAAAGCGTGGCCAGCAGGGGTAAAGACTCCTTGACCAGAAAGAGGAAAAGCAACCCGACTCACCTCAGTGCCCCAAACCGGTGGTATGCTTCCTGCCCGTTGCTGGGAATTTGTGTCAATAAGAACCATTCCCTGGCTATGGCCACTGTTGCCTAAAACTCAAAGTGGAGGTTTCTTCCTTTAAGCTCAGGATCCCTCTCTTGAGCGACTTTTCTTCCTAGTGAGCTAACTGCTTAGAATGTACCAGGAACACAGCTAATAAATGAGACTGGGTAATTGAATGAGCTATTTGGAAGCACCTGGAGGACAACAGCATGGTTTTATCATGAACTACTTACGCCCAACTCATTTATCTGCCTTCTTTTACAGCGTTAAGTGGCCTAACATACAGGGGAAACTGCAGATGTGAGGTGCTGCCTTTAAGGTTTCTGATGCACCTTGCCCTGAGTCGCATAAGCTGATGCTGACACCCTAGCAAAACATAACATGGCTGAGGTTTTGTGAAGGACATGTATCTAGCTGAAGAAAATCTATTGTTTTCCGTAACGATTTTGTTCAGTGAGTTGCACTCAAATTGGGATGTTTAGAGTGAGATGCTGGGGAGATCTGTCTGAGGTCCATTAAGAGCCAGTACTGGGGGTGTTGGTGGACAAGAAGCTCAACGTGAGCCAGCAATGTAAAAGTCAGCTGAATCAAAAGAAGTGTGGCCAGTGGTCAAGGGAGGTGGTTCTGCCCCTCTACTCTGCTCTCATGAGATCCCACCTGGAGTACTGTGTCCAGCTCTGGAGCCCCCAACATAGACAGACGTGGACTTGTTGGAGCGAATCCGTAGAAGGGCCCTCAAAGGTGATCAGAGCAATCTGGTCTAGTGAAAGGTGTCCCCGCCCATGGGGGAGGTTGGAACTAGATGATCTTTAAGGTCCTTTTCAACTCAAACCATTCTATGATTTTTCAATGAAGCCCTGTAGAGAGCTGTAGGAATTCAGGTGATGCTAAACACAGATATGCCTGGGCTGTGAGACTTCTGGAAGATGAAACTAGTGCTTAAAATTCTGGGCTTGGAGAAGTCCAAAACAGTCTGAAATCGCTAAGAAGCGCTTCGTATGCTCCTCACTGACTGTTTTAGTGGTTTATAGGAAAAAAAAAAAGCCACCAGCAGGCTTTTGGCTAAGTAGCAGTAAGTCAGGAAGTAGCCTGGAGTTAATGTGGACAAGCAGCAGGATGAGTCAGTAAATTGAGTGCTCTTGTAGAAATGGCAAATCCTGTTTCAGCACATGCAAATTAGAGAAGGTATCAGAAAAAGTAAATTATTTCTCCCCATGAAGTCTCAGTAATTGGTTCAGCTTGCAGCACTTCACTGTAAGAACAATGTGGGTAAACTTGGAAGAGTCTCCAGTGAAACAAGAAAACCAATAATTGGACATTTGAAAAATCACTGGATATGAAAAGTCGAAGGAATGGGATCTACTTTGTCTAGAAAAGAGAACGTATGTAAACCTGCAAAACAGGCTGTCAATAAAGATCATGTCTTAATGGGCAGGAAAGAAATATTGCTTAGTTATAGGATGTGTGGTAAAGCAGTGAAAGAGGAAATTACTAGACTTGTTCAAACACACACCCCCCCCAAACACCCAGTTAAACATACTTTAGGGTGGTCTGTGTACCGTTGATCCTGTGGTAGATTAGAGTGGGAGGGGAAGCTGTACAGCAGACAGGCTAGAGAACATCCCTTCCAGGTTAGCATTTCTGTATTTTGCAGATTTCCTTTTGCAGCGTTACGCTGCTGTGGACCTCACAGAGAGAAGAAAAAATAGTGATATTGAGTAAAGGCAAGACAAACACAGAAGATGAAGAAGCAAGATATAGTGAGAGAAATAGCCTGGGGAGGATTATGGGGATGCTCTGGAAACTCTAATGTGCTTGCCTGATGGAAAACTAAGCCAACTAGAACAGATGATAGACCCAGATACCCTAAGCTGCCTGGAGCAAGACTACAGCCCTTTGCAGAGCTAGAAGTCTGGAAGCAGCAGTGCTTTCAGAGCACCCAGCCAGTGCGTGCCAGGTCCCAAGGTGGGTACTACCTGGGAGCAAGCAACGGTGCAACCTGCATGTCCTTCCTAGCAGCTATTCCAAAGGCAACTCTTAGAGGTGATACAGCACAAGCCATCAGGTAGAGTCACAATCAAGTCAGTGCAAAGTTTGCAATAACAGGGTTTCCACCCTCTTCTGTGTTACAGACGCTGGCAAAACTGGCCTGTGGGTTAAACAAGCCCAACCGCCAGACACTAGTATCTTCCCGATTTGTGCCGCAGCTCTTCAGCCAACTGCCCATCGGCAATATGTAAGTACTGGGGAGCTGCCTGCTTTTGTGCTGCCCGGGGCTCAGGCTGAGCTGCTCTGTGGCAACAGCATGTATTTGAAATGCTGGTGCTATGCTTCCACGATCCAGGCTTTTATCGGGAAGAGAGCCCTGTTTGTCTTCATTGTTGTGGTATTCGCTCCTGTTGGTTTGTCATCATTGCTTGTGTGAGCACAACTAAAGTGACTTGTGGGTAGGAAATTGTTCCTGGCCACCTCAACAGAGAGCAATTTGATGCTAATTGGTTGCAGCCAGCAAAGGCTTTCAACACCAAAGTAACTGCTCATCAATGTTTGTAAGAAATGGAGAGGAGATCCTACCAGTAATCCCTCATAGCTGTGAGCCGCAGTTCAAGAGGAGCAGGCCTGGGACCTGCGGCCCTGCCAGTGCAGGGACCACTCTGGAGGAGCATCTTGTGGGCAGCCTTTCCCTGGGTAGAGCTGTGCTCAAGATGACTGCTGGGGTGCGTAGGTGTACGCCAGGAGCAACTGTGGACAAGGAGGCTGTAGCTGTGCCCCAGCACGAGTGGCAGAATTGTACTCCCGGAGAGCAGATGTGCTTTGGTTTTGAGCATCTATGCTCAAGTACACAAGTACTTTTCCTGGTGTAGGAAGGAATCCTACCAAAGGAATGGGTCATGCTCTCCAGACCTGCACTGCTGCTCTCTGCTTCCAGTGTCTCACTAGGGATGGAGAGAGGGGGTGTGAGGAAGGGTCCTGTCTGTACAGGAGGAAGCAGGGAGCATGTGAGGCATTTTTCAGGGCGTGGTTTGGGAGAAGCACTGAAACTGGGTGAGCTAAGGAGCGGTTTCCACTTCAACTCCTATGTGTCACTGCTACGAGCAGAAGAGCTGTTACGTACCAGGAGTTCCCTTCCCAAGTCCTTCTAGTTCCTGACTCTTGCTAGCTGTCCCAGTCTAGGGACAGCTGCTGCAAGAAGACTTGGAATAGTCTCCACATAATGGTTCATCCGTGTTTTCACTTTTTCTTTTCCTGCCATAGCCGTAACCTGGGAGGCAAGCTTGGCACTGCTATCACAGACATCCTGGGAATAGAGTACATGGGGGAGCTGACACAGTACAGCGAGACAGAGCTCCAGACTCACTTTGGAGACAAAACTGGGTAATGATAAACCACTCACTACAACTTGGCTCTTAGCAGGAACTGAGACTTCCTTTCAGTCACAGGTTGTTTCTGCTGTGATTAGGAAGGTTGGAAGGTAAAACTTCAGTGATGCCTCTGAGAAGCATTGGCCTGGCAGGCACACAAACAGGCTTCCAGTCTTGCCTGCTCCCAGGCACCCTCCGCAAGCGTAATGTTGTACCTGTCAGCCAACTCCTCTGCCTTCCTCTACTGTGTCTAAGGATGGGGCCAAGCTGTGGAAGGGCTCCCTGCAGGCTGGGAAGTAGACAGGCTCAGCAGTCTCATTATAGAGGAAATTACAAGGCTTGAACTGGAGCCTGAAACACCACTTCTTGGCCCAGAGCAGTGGTTGGGATGCCCTGCAGACTGGTAAATTGCTGCCACTTCAGGAGAAGAGGAGTGGAACTCCTCTTCAGGCAGAGGAGTGGAACTGACAGGCATTTGTGGCCTGAAGGAAGCCTGCCTGTTAAGCTGCGGCTGCACTTACAGGGCTGGGGATGAGAGGCAGAGTCACAGCTTGCACAGAGATGAAAGCATAGCTCAGCAGAAGGCTGACTTGCTGCCCAGTGATGCCTGCCTGTCTGTGGCTTTCAGGTCCTGGCTCTATGACTTGTGCAGAGGGATTGAAGAGGAACCCGTCAAAAACCGGTACCTGCCCCAGTCCATTGGCTGCAGCAAGAACTTCCCTGGGAGGACAGCCCTGGCCACACAGAAGGAGGTATGAGAAGCCTACATCTACCACAAAGCTTAGGCTTTGCCCTGGAGAAGATGAGAACACTAGAAGCTGAGACTGGCTTGCAAAACTGCTGCTCTTCTATGTCCTAGTGTCCTGAATTTCAGCCTAGGGGCTCAGTGTGAGGCATTGGTTTGGGCCCCAGAAATTAGGGAAATCCCTGTTTGACAGAAATGCATTGACAAACTCTTACACATAGAGATCCAACCTTGTAATTTCCACAAGCAAAACTGTGGGCCTGTGCTGTTCAAAAGGTATTCATGGTGCAAAGCTTGGATGGGCTTGGTTGCTAAAAAGAAGGGAACTAGCCTAAAGAAAGAGGGAGAATACACCTTACCTATTAGCTGGGGAGCACTGTGGGAAGCATCTGTAGGGAGATGCAAATCCAGGGCAGGGGACCCAGATTACTTGGCAAAGTCTAGTGGTGACATTGCAGGGCTTATATGCTATCTACAATGCCTTGCCTCCAGCACTGAATCCTCACCTGAGCTGATTTCTCCAGGAGTACTCCAGAGATGGGACCTTGTGATAGTTTGTGTCCATTCCAGTCTGATCCCCCTCTACCATTCCCTGTGTGTGGAGTGTTGCTCTGGCCTGGTGGCAATCACGGGAGCAGAGGCCCAACCTGTCTGTTACCACTGTTTTGTCCAGGTACAACACTGGCTACTGCAGCTGGCCTTGGAGCTGGAATCCAGACTGACCAAGGACAGGAGCCAGGTAAGGAGGGCAGGCGTGGGAACAGTGTTCTCCTTGCTGGCCTCCAGTGAGCCCATGCAGTGCATTTGCACCATGAGCTGTTTGTAGGAGGCTGAAGGTGGTGTGTGGCATGGGAAGAAATCTGCTCACCCTCAGATGTGTGTCTGTGTGCTGAGGTGCCCCGAGCAGAGGAGTACAGGAGGGATGCAACCCCAAGAAGGATGGTTTTGCCCCAGAACACTGTGGGGCTAAGGAAGGTCCTCGTTCCATGCTTTAGGATGCAGGGACCTGAAAGCCACCATACCTTCATCCTGCCATGCTTTTGCTCCCTTGCAAGCCCTTTGCTGATGCAGCTCTGCCTGTGCTGTGGGCTGTGAGAGGAAGCAATACGCTCAGATCCAGAAGGTAGACTGCAGGCCAGGGTGCGATTAATCTGTTGGCTTCATCGCTGCAGTGGAGGAAGAAAAGGTCTGCAGCTGCCTCTGCAGGAAAGCAAGGACTAACTGCTCCCCATCCTGTGTGACACACCTGCAGAAGCACTTTCTGAGCTGTATCTCCTCTCCCTTGCAGATGAGGCCAGGCAGGACAAGCTGCCATCATCGGGAGGTGGTAGCTGAGAGCACAGCGCTCCTGGCAGCGGGGCCGTCTCCTCGGCCTTTCCTGCTCTTTCCTGCAGGGGTCGCTTGAAACTCGACTATCTCTTGTCTCTGCAGAACCACCGAGTGGCCAAGCAGCTGATGGTGGTCATCCGCATGCCGGGAGACACCCGGGTGTCACGCTTTTGCGCTCTGTCCCGCTATGACGCCCAGAAGATGTGCAACGATGCCTTTGCCCTCATCCAGAGCTGCAACATGGCTGGGCCTCACCAGGCGGCCTGGTGAGTGTGGGAGGAAGCGGTTCACATCCCCCTCAGGGGCTGTTCTGCTGCAGGAGGTGCAGGATGAGCCAGGCACCTGATGGAAAGGAAAGAGAGCGTTACGCTGACTGGTAGGAAAAGCAATCCCCAGCGCGCACAGAGCGGAGCGCAGCGACCTCCGCTTGTCCGCGGCGGGACAGCTGTGAGAGCCTGGCCACTTCCTAGCCCCACACTTGGCCAGACAATTCTGACTTCTGTACTCGGAGCTGATGACTGCTTACTGGTATGAGGGCGTCCAGCTGGAGCAAGGCAGTCCCTGCATGTGGAGCTGGAGAAGCTAGCTGGGCTTCGCTCTCTTCCCCTAAGGACAAAGGCACTTTCTGGGAGGAGGCCCTTAGAGCAGGAAGGAAAACCGAGGTTCACAGCTTCCGTATTCATTGATAGTTCCTTCCTCCTGCTCTGCAGTGAAGGCTGAGGCATAGCTAAGGCAAGAAGGTCCTGTCTGTTAGGTGCCAAGGAGGCGGCTGCTCCCTTAAGACCCTCTCGCCCTGACTGGGAGTCTCACAGCAGAGCTCTGGTCTGTGGTGGACTCAAAGTCCAGGCTGGCAGCCAGCTGCCCCTGCTCCAGTGGGCTTTCCTTTGGGAAATGCTGTTCTGGAAAGAGGCTTTCTGCTTTGCCCAAAACAGCCTGCTATGTCTTTGGGACTCTGCTCTGGAGGTTAGCAATACTAACACATTTTCAGAGGAAGCATCTCCCCCACCCCTTGCCAGGTACTCAGACTGCAGTTCCCTTGTCCTCCACCTGTGAACATTTTAATGTTGCTTTAAAGTCCTACCTCAAAAGGCTTCTTGCTTCCCATGCCGGTGTCCGAACTGATGTTGGTCCGTCCTTTGCAGGTCTCCACCGCTCATTTCAGTGCTTCTCTCGGCAAGCAAGTTCTCAGAGCCTGCCACGCATCTCTCTGCGGGCATCGCCACCTTTCTAACGAGTGATACCCAGGCTGATGGCACTGCCAGCCAAAACGCATCTTCTACGAGGCCCAAGGTCAAGTTCTTCAGGAGCCCAAGCAAAGAGCATAGGCAGAAGCCAGCTAATGCTATTGAGTCATTTTTCCAAAAGGCAGCAGAAAGGCAGCAGTCACAGACAGGAGCAGCAACCAGCCTGCCTGCTGGGACCACTGCAGAGTCACCTGTGCCCAGGTCCCCAGAGCACCAACAGAGAGATAGTGTCAGACTCGCCTCTCCAGAGCGTGACATGGAGTCCCCTGTGAAGCAGAGTCCCAGAGATGGGAGTCCTCCTTACAAGAGGCTTCCTTGTGGGAAGTCACTGTCTGGTGCTACACAAACACCCTCGACTCCACCCAGCTCCAGGACCACTCTGAAATTAGAGCCAGCTACGGAGGGAAACGAGCAGAATTTGCCACCTTCTCCTGACCTCACCTCGCTCCCTCCTGCCTCGCCAGGAGACTGGCAGCACTGTGAGAAGTGTGGCCAGTTCGTGCTGGCGTGGGAGTTCCCAGAGCACATAGACTACCACTTTGCTTTGGAGCTGCAAAGCTCCTTCCTGGAACCCAGTGCTCCCACAGCTCCAGTAGCAGATTCCAGCTCAAAGGCTGCAGCTTCCAGGTCTCCCACCAAGGCAAAAAACAAGCCCAAGACTCCAGCAGGATCTAGTGCAAAACGACCCAGAGAAGGTGTGACAAGAACTTTAGATTTCTTCTTTAAGCGCTTACCTCCGTAACTCTCAGCCATGCTGGGAGTTTTTAGTAAATCAGTGTTTTTAAAGAATCAGTGTTTTTAAATAGTTAAAAGTTATTATACTGCCTGTCAGGTTTTAATGCAGAAAAGTCTAATAAATTATCTCTACCCAAGAGGGACTGGAACTCGTGAGGTGCATGTGATGCTGCATGTACTCAGTTTAGCTGATGACAGCCAGTCTGCCTCTGCCTGCTCAGTGCTACCAGGAGGTGTATGGTACTGTCACCAAGCTTCCTGCCATGGGTATTTCCATAGCATCACTGCTCAGTAATTCTGTTCTTACAGCTCTGTGTTCCTACTGCAAAAGCAGGCACTGTAATCACAGTGGCTTATTCCAGGGAAGCCCCAGCCAAGCCTAGGCTTGAACCTCTCTATCCAGTAACTTAGTGTGAAGCCTCAACCTCATAGTAGTTCTCCTCTGGCTACAGTTGCAGGCCTTGCCCTTACTATGTAGCCTATATATGGTAGCTTAGCTCTTTGGTTTCTTCTCCCCTCTCCACTGGGAAGCCATTGATTTTTATACACTGCTCATAAGGATTTTTGTTACAGATGATTTGGCTATTCCCTCTGTGTAGCAATCCATTGTGTGATGCTCATGACCAGCTCTGAAGTACACAGGAACGACTGCTCCTTTCCAATAAGGTTTGAGGAAGCTGGAGCTGCAGAAGCATACTTTTTGGTGTGCTTTTTGAAAGCTCAGCACAAGTTCCTGATAATTGCTATTGACACATAAACAATCTACTGCTAGAGTCCTCATGGAAGGGAGGGGCACCATGTCAGAGTCGCGCAGCCCTCTGTGAAAGAGAAAGAGTATACAACCACATTTTCCCTCCTTCCTAGACTCTGAGTGAAACTACATGAAACTTGGTACCAGGTGACTGTTTTAACTGTCCTTTGCCACATGACTTGTTCAGCTCTCTGGGCCGCAGGTCACATTAGAGTGGCTGCCCCAGCACCCCACAAATTGTAACAGAGCCAACAAAGCAGAGTATCATGGAGGGGAGAAGTGGGCACTGAGAGAGGGTGAGAGATGTGCTTGTCCTCAGCTGCCTGGGAGGCCTCACCTCCGTGCCACGCTGCTGGCTGCCTGAAGCCCGCCAGTCTCTTCCAGAAGCGTTGCTGCCAATAATTTGAACTCTTAGAGCAGGGGGAAGGAACCTGCCACGTCAAGGCAGCACTGGGTGGGGCTTGGAAACAGGCTTTGCAGAGAGTTTCATCAGCTGCAGGCTTCCCCTCCCTCAGCAGGGGGAGAGAACCTTTCAGGCAGCAGATAATGATGCAAAGTGCAGCTGTATTTGCATGTGCTGTTTCCCCTTCTTTTCCAAACTGTACCATCCTGCTCCCAGCTGTTGAGCTGCTTTCCTTCCAGCAGCAAGCCTGTGCTGGGAAGCTGGTCCGCTGCTGTCGGGGGAGGGTCTGATACTTGACAACACAGTTGTGAGATTTCAGGAAGCACAAGAAGCTCACTCTGGTGCGTGCAGCTCCGCTGGTAGTAGGCAGAGGAAGGAATTATGGAGTCACTCCCTTAATGACAGTCCTCACGTTTCAAAGTGACAAGTTTCCCCAAAGTCCTCACATAAAGACAAAGAGCAACCAGTCTGGCAGGGTTGCTTCATGCTCCTGTGACAGCGGCACGTCTCATTTCCTAAGTGTCTGACAGGACCAGACTCTGCAGATGTCACTACCTGACATGAAACCAAGTTGAGAACAGGCAAATCTCTTCAGCGAGACAGGTCACGTCCATAGGGAAGCCCTTCTGCTTCTGCCTGTCCCAAGGGAACAACCTGTTCTCACGGAGAGAGGGCAGTCACACACCCCTTGATAAGGTCGAGCTATTTTAAAAACAAACCACCGCTTAGATGCGTGCCCTAGAAAACATCCCTTTAATTAGGCTTGGGGAGGGGAAATTTGTGGCTGGGAGGAAGCACTAGCCACAGCCTGTTCCACCCACAACAGCCTGAAGTGCTGTGCTCAGGGTGACGTGGCTGCCTGTCACCCCAGGCTGCACACCCAGGCTTGCTCAGATAAGCCGGGTTGTAAACAAGAGCGTGCACGCATTCCTTCCACGCCACTGGATGGTATTTATAGGCTGAATGCAGGAAGCTTAGGAAGGAGTGAAGGGCAGCCATCTGCAACCATGACCCAGCTCCAAGGGCAGGAGGGCAAGAGCCCAGCTCCACCCTTGCTCATTGCACAACTCAGCTGGCAAGCTCAATAAAACATCTTTATTCTGTACATTTATATATAAATGCCTGGGGAACAGGGACAAACCCCAGCATTAGAAAAATTCAAGACAACAAACAGCAATTATGAAGAGCATGGCACCAAGAACAGTCATGCCACAGATGGCAGGGATGAGGTGAGACCAGCCATCACTTGTATCAGAGAAAGTCACAATACCCCGTGCCCGCTTTGGGGCAGAAAACACTCAGCAGCAGGGCTGCTGCAAACAGCTGGAATTCCCCCCAACCCCAGGCAGCTTTCTTTGTGACCCACTAGCACCAAAGAGAAGAGCCTGCTGGCAGCTGGGTCTGTCCTTCTTGCAAGCATGGGTGAAAGACCATGTCACTGTAACACCCAGACTGCTGCCAGGATGGGAACAAAGAGGGATCCTGCTTGAGAAATGACCCTTAGCCAGCAGCTATCTCACTGCTGGGCTGAGGGGGAAGAAACAGATTTTCAGCTGGGACAGTGCTCCTGATAAGGGACAGGTCACTCTTGTTGCTACTGAGCTGCCTCTGAATCCCTTCATCGATGCCACCATTTCAGCAGGTTCCCCACGCCTCAGCACGCTCTTTGCAGGGTACAGCCACCACCTCCCCACCTGCTAGAGCCCACCCCAGCAGAGTGCCCTGCTTTGTGACATCCACAGAGCAGCATGGGCGGCTCAGCCTTGCAGGCACTGCCAGTGCCAGCAGCCCAGGAGCTGAACTTGCTCTCAGGGCTTGTTTGGGTGTCCAAATGCCATCGCAGGCCCTTGCCCTTCTCTTCGGTCAGGGCTGGCAGACTACCATGCCACACTGTGGGGCTGGCTGAAGGCCTGTTGCTCACAGCCGACACATTTGGTCTAACAGTCAACAATAAAACCAAAAGCCTCTGTACGGCTCATACAGGCCCCGCTGCACCCTCCAGGCTACCAGTGGCCTGGAGTAACGGTCACACAGGGGAACTGGACAACAGCGAATGGGAGACACCGTGCTCCATTCTTTGTGCACAGAGTCCTTGCTGGCAATACCAGCTTTCCCTCTGACAACAAACCCCAGTGGCAAGGGAAAGAAAAGAATTCTTCCTCCAGGAGAAACAGAAATAAAATCACACTACTGTCAATTCACATCTAAACAATAGAAGCCACCTGGTTCTGTGTTAGTAACACAGCCTGTCCTCCTCAACACACAAAGCAAACCTGTGAGGAGCAAGCTGGGCTGGGCCCTGGAACAGCCACACCAGGGAACCCACTACAAACCACTGCTGCCCATGTACAGGTGACACCTTCGGCCAAGCATCCATGGAGACAACCTGCATACACCAGCACAGGCCCAGGCCCCACTCCACTCCACGGGAATGGCCTCCTGCCTGGCTGCTGCAAGGAACAAACGCCAAGTGCAAACTCTGCCTTCACGCAGTTATGTTGGGAGGCTCTGCCACTCGGAGCCACCACAGCTTCCTGGGAGTCAGAAAGTGGGGTGCTGAAGGAGTGCGTACACATGAGTGGGGAACAGGACATTTGTCCAACAGACAGTCAGATTAATGCAAAACCAACACACAAATGGACACATAGCAGATTAAAGCCAACCAAGATTAAAACGGTTAAGAAGTGTCCTGGATGCATTCTGAGAGGTTCTACCAAGCCCCTGCTGTGGGTAGTGGGGCCTCTTGCTTCCCCTGCCCAGAAGGATGTGCTGCAGGATGACTCAGGAGAGGATTGTTATCAACCCAGTGCTCAGAGAGCAGAAATGACCAGATCTTGTGTCAGAGATGGAAAAACATCCCATCACTGCTAGTCTTCAAGGGTTCTGCTCCTCCCAACCAGTAATTTTCAAACAGTAAACAAAGCCAGAACTTGCCTGCCCAGGTCTGCAGGTGCCTCTGATCTATTCTGTAGGAGGGCAGGATAACAAAAGTTGCAGGTGATGTGGAGAACATGCTTAACTTGCCCCATGTACGGCACTGAATGTGAGAAACTCTCCCAGGCTCCATCTCACAGTGCGGAGAAGGGACAGCCACACTAGAATGGGACAGCAGCAGCTCCAGGCGTCACTCGGAGAACCACAGGAGCTTCCATCCTTCTCGATGGGTGTTGGTGAGTGGAGATCTCTCTGACCTGGTGGTAGTCAGAAGCTCAGCTGTCCAGACCCCAGGGACTCCTCCAGGCCATTTTCTTTGGTTGTGATGGCTTGGAGGTCAGTGACATGCCCAATGCCTTTGGTGACTCCTTCACGGAAAAGCAACTTGGCTCCAATCTTCAAATATTCAGGGTGCTTGATGAACCTGAAACGGACGACTGCCTTCTCTCCTGTCCGCAGCTTGTCCTGAAAAGACAAAGGAGAGAGCTTAGATGCACGTACCGTACCAATGCATGCAGGAGAGGGGCGCGTGGATGCTAAAGAGGTGAGGCAAATGGGCAGGCTGCCTCCCTCAGGCTGAGCGGCTTGAGTCCTTCCTATCATTGTATGAGTAAGGGGAGAGAGGAAGACATAAGCCCTGGAGAATGGAGAGTTCATCTCAGTCTTGCTTATGTCCATCATGCTGCTTGTTTTGTAAGGAGGGAATTCTTTAACATGTTTGGAAGAATAGCAACCGAATGGGCAGGATAAAGGGATGGAGCATGCTCCTAGGAAGGGACACAGCTACTCAAGATACCAGTAGCCTCTAGCTTTACTAGAGGGCCTAGTGAAATCCAAACAAATCCCACAGGGAAGTCCATCTTCCTCCTCTTTTCTCCCATGCCTACCTTTCCATGGATCTTCTCTACGATAGCAGTCTGTCGCACATTCCCCACGTGCACCGTCACCTGAAATCCCTTCCGGAAAGTCGTGGCATGGAACAACAGCACGATCTCAGCTTCAAACACTGAGCAGATGGTGGGGTTCATTTCTGGGCTCACCATGACCATGCCCTGCACAACAACCCAAAGCTCACACCAGTTAGGGTCAGTCCCCTTGCTTCTGAAGAGCCCCCAATATGAGAAACATCTCCACTCTGTGACTTGCTCTTGCAGCCCATTCTAAGCCTTGTACTCACCCTACTTTGTACCCTGGCCATTCCCTCCCCATCCAGCAAGTTTTGTGCAAGCATCTCTACTTCATTGCCACCCTACCAACGGGAGATCTCATCAGGGAAACCTGGCAACAGCAGGACTCACCTTCCGCAGCAGGGAGCGGTCAAAGGGTCCGAGGGCCAGTGTGGCTGCCTGCCCAGCCCGCAGCACGCGGCAGGCAGAGCGGTTGCGTTGGATACTGCACACTTTCAGCCGGAGGAACTTCCCGTCATCAGTGGGACCAACCACTAGGTTCTCCCCTTCTCGGCAGATCCCACTGCCCAGGGCAGAAAAGCAGCACAGAGTTCATCAGGAGACAAGGGATAAATTTCATCCTCCAAGATCAACCTGCACAAACTCCCCAGGGCCAAGGAGACGGGTTTCCTTGCACTCTTACTCAGGACCAACTAACAGGGGTGCAAAGCTGCTGGGAACAGGGATTTCCTACATTAGGAGTAAAAGGCACACTATCACTCCTAAGAATACCAGGTATCTCTCAGACAGGAGCCGTTCTGTCCTTAGTGCTCTGCCACACTGCATTGTTTCTGCTGGAGAGAATGCAGTTGAATCCTGTTCTGTCTGGCTGTGCTGTAGCCAGACTGCTCTGACCAGTCCCAAACATTGAGGGACAGCTGCCCTCTCATGGGGTAGCACGTAGTTAACCTCTGCTGGGCTGGGAGGATTTGCCCTCTAACTTTCGTCCCCCTGCCTGAGGGAGGAGAAATACAGTATCCTGGGATCATGGCTAACCTCTGCCAGCTCTGGGTCCCAGCATGCCTTCCTAATTCCTAATCCAACAACTTTAGAGCAGACTCTCTGCTTACCACCACATGACCAAGAGTCTGCTCGTGACACCTCCCGATACCCTGGAGAGCTTCACCCTCCCTCAGCTCAGTCATCAGGTAGCAGTCAGGACCGAGCCTCACACTGCTTCCATCTGCAGCAGGTGACTCTAACCTTGTGGGAACTCCAGCAACCATTCACAGCCACATGCTTGTCTGCCTGGCCTCACTTACCTCGACAGAGTTCCTCCCACAACGGTCCCCACCTCCGGCACAGTATAAATTTCATCGACCTGCAGCAAGGCAACAAGAATGAGCTGCTCAGACAGCTGTGAGAAATAGCACTCCAGAATGAGAACAGGATGCCCTCCCCTTGTGTGGAGGGAAATGATCTGGTTGTCAAACACCACCTCAGAGCTTTCACCAGCTCCCACTACCTTCCCACTGAAGAACCTCTGCCTTTTAACTGGCAACCAGAGAAACAATCCTATCTCTGAGGTGGGCACCCCTTAGTGAGAGCAGAGCCCAGCCTGACAGGCTTTTTTTCGAGTGGCAAGTCTGTCCTTTACTTTTATGTCTCCCTATAGTCCAGGTGTTCATCACATCCCTCCCCACAGTGTCCAGAGCCCCTAGATGTTTGTTACATGTCACAGCAGTGAGTGCAGTACCAGAACTGGAAACAAACTACCCTTACACACCTGAAACTCTGTGAGTTGCTGCATTAGTTCTTCCTGCTCTTTACTGTTGGTCAGTGGAGGGAGGATGTTGAGGAAGACTTTTAAGAGATCCAGGTTCTCCCCAGAAACACTGGACAGTGTGAAGATTGGGGTGATGCTGTCAGACACAAACAGACAGGAGTAAACAGAAGGCCAGAGCGCAGCTGCAGAAGGTGGCTGGGATTCTGAATCTACTGCATCCAGCAACAGGACAGAAACTACAGCAATAAGTGGCCAGAGCCAGAGGGCACATGGGCTAGGTCCAACTCTGCAGTAATGCCAGCCTCACTGGTTGGTCGAGGCACAAATGCCCTGCCAACCCATGCTTCAGTCATGGAAAAATAATTCCAGTGCAGCCTTGGGCACCTTCTGCTCCCAGAGCCCAGAAAGAGGTCTGGGAGGGGAAAATGCCTTCTTGGAGAATGCAAAGGTAGGAAGCTTGATGAGGAGTCAAGATGTTCAAAGAAGTGGTCACCTTCCCCATGGTTGCCCTTCCCCAGCTCTGCACAGCAGCCCAGTCTGAATTGCCTGCTCCCACCAGAAGAAATAAATTGTCCCTTACTTGGGAGACTGTGCAAACTGCTGCGCTGCTGTAACAGCATCATCATCTGAGTTCACAAGAAGGGGAAGCTTGTTGCAGCCTGGCTGCTTCAGGATTCGCTCCAGCTGCTTCACTGTCCGTTCCACAGTGGCTTTTGAACACAAGTCAACTTTGCTGATGACAATGAAGAAGGGGACCTTGAGGGCCATGGCCAAGCCCAAGTGCTCTCGCGTTGTGCCTGCTGCAGGAGACAAGTGAGAGTACAGGTGCAGTAGCAGTCACCACTGTTGGTTGTTTATGGGACAGCTGTGTCTCATGACCCTCCCACAGGCCCACTCTAGAAGCTTCACCCTAATAGCTCATCAGCCAACAAGAAAGCAAAATTATTCTTTTAAATAAAACCAAACATTGGTCCAGAAAAATAAAAACCACCAAGAATTTTTGTGACTGATCTGTTTGCTTCATAAAGATGCAGTAGTTTTCATTCCTGGGCTAGAGTTTGCCAGAAAACAGTCACAAAAATGTCAAGGAAAGATGTGAGAGAACTCCAGCTGCCTTTTTACAAGGCTTCAGGATTTAGCACCCATAAGAATATGCCAAAGTTTTTAGGTTTTTTTTTTTCCCCTGACAAACACAGCCTCACATTCCAAACGAAGACTCTCCGTCCAGGGTTCAGTGTAATGCAGTCTTATAGCTGGCAAGAGGACCCCAGTGCTGCTCCCCTCCCAGGCACCAGCTTACAAGAAAGCAATAGAGGCTTCCAGACTAATATTTTTTCCAACAACTGTTCCAAGCTATAAAGAACCCACTCCTCCCATCCTTCCCTTCTCTTAACACGTTGCAGTGTTAAGGGCAACACTCACCAATGCCAGTGTTGGCACTAACCACCAGCATAGCAAAATCTGGGCAGTAGCTGGTGAGGCCGAAGATGGTTGTTTTCAGATACTTGTGGTGGCCAGCCAAGTCAATGAAAGTGATCATTTTGGAAGAACTCTCACAGATCTCTTCTGCTGTTCGGGAATCACTGTAATTTACCACCTATGGAACATAAGGACTAGGTGAGAGAAAGAGCAGCAAGTGAAGTAAAACCAGCTCTTCTCTATCAGCTTTGACCTCAGAATTAGTGAGGAGAGATCATTCACCAGAGGTGCAAGAAACAATGTCTGTTGCAAAAGGATAAGTGGCACTTGGGTTCAGCTAAAGGGACATGGGCTGTGGCCATTCAGTTGTAAGAGAGGAGGGTAGTCCTGTTCTCCTCCAGCTTTCTCACTTCAGCAGCCCAATCTCTCACCTCTCCTTTGCTGTTGAAGCCAAGGATCTCAAAGCTGATGCTCGATGTTCTTCCTGACTGGATTTCGTGGAGGTGCCGGAAAAGGTTGAGGCGTGCTCTGCCCCGCCCGTTGTCCAGCTCTCCTTGTGTTAGGACACCCAACAGGGTTGACTTCCCTGAGTCCACATTCCCCAGCACAGCTACTCGCAGGTCTAAGAACTAGACGAAGAACAGAGAAATCATGAAACTTAACTGCTGCTGTGCTGGGTGTGCATGAACACGACGTGGCAGTGAGATGTGCCTCAGAGAGCGTCCCTCCATGACGGACAGCGTGCAGTCTAATTTTGCTCAGATTCTGCTCTTGCTCCCAGCAAACCACCATCCAGGAATTGTGATATGCTTTCTAGAGCTGTGATGTGACACATCAAGTTTGGTATCGCAAGAAAAGGCCTTTTGCTGCAGCAGGACCTCTAAACCCTTCCTTGTTTGCACACTGGCCTGTATCAGAACTGTTGCTGTAGAAGCAAAATAATTTCTAGCCTCTGATCCAGGCAGTCACCCCTACAGCTATCTGCCTCAACCACAATCTTGGAGATGAAAAGGGTTATCATGAAGGCTCCCTCTGGCAGCTCTTTAAAGCATCTGCTATGGGCCAGTCTTATGACAAAGTGCCTCTAGGGTCTGGGCTCCCATTCCAAAAGAAAGCTGCTTGTATGGAGCCTCTAAGTCTCCAGCAGGAGAGGATGTCCAAGTTGCAGGTCCCTACCTGCTGGTTGTCAGGCACCTTTCGGACCAGCACCTCCGTTATCTTCCTTGGAACGTCGCTGTCGTAATCAACCTCCCTCTCCCGCAGCACCGTAATGTCAGCCCCAACCCTGCCACAAACATGAAAGGAAGGAGACAGACACACATTTGCACTCAGCAGCTCTTGCACCTCTAGAATTGCAGCTGGCTAAATGAATGGGATGAAAGCTGGGAATAGTAAGGAAGGAGCCTATGGCTTCCAGTCAAAAGCCTTTGTATTTCCAGAGCCTAATGATAAGGGAATTTCAGTCATACAGGGGCTTTGTAGAATGCAGCCACCAGATCCTCAGGGGACTCCTGGGGCCAAACAGCCTCTCTACTAGAGGCTGCTTATGCCTGCAGGCCCTGCAGATGATAGGGAACACGTACTTCTCTGCCATACGACGCAGTGTCTTGAGCGAAGCGCGCATCTCTTCCTCCGAGAGGCCCACCAGCAGCCCGTTGTCCTCCACACCGATCTGATAGACGGCCTCACCTCGGCCTTCCTGTAGCCGCCACTTCATCTGTGTCACCAGGTGCTCAAAGCGATATTGCGAGGGATTCACTAGCTTTAGCTGTTTAATGGAGGGGGCAGTTACAGTCACAGCCTGGATGCAGAGGAAATCCCATTGCCCAAGCCAGCAGCTCCCTAACCCAACACCACAAAGCAACAGCTCCAACTCTGACCCACCTCTAGAAAACAAAGCCCACGTTAGTGTCTGCACAGAAGCCATAGGGCAGGTGAGAAAGAATTTCACAAAGGTGCACACATATAGTAGAAAAAAAAACCCCTGCATTTAAGTGAAGGGATCTGTACCCTGCCTGCTATGGGGGTAAAGACAGCACTGTGGGTCTTATCTGTGACACGGGAGCCAAGTAAATACAAATGGCAGAATAGCTACAAGAAAGTGACAAATTATTATCAGGGACACCTGCGGCTCTCTCTCAAAAGGAAGATTTCAAGAAAAACACAGTGGCTCTCATCTCCTAAAATAGATTCCTAAAAACGAGTACTGAGATTAAGCTCTTCCAGCTTAGCATATTGGGTATTGCTAGGCACAGAGACACAGAAGATGAATGGATAGTTCCTTAGTACCATGTCCACTTTTCTGTCCCTCCTTTGGACATGTTCCCCATATGCTGTCTTCGGTGAAGCTACTACTGCAAAATAACCCTCTAGGAGGAAGACCACCTTCTGCAATCTCAAAAGGCTCACCTTGTATTCGATGTTCCCATCTTCTGCCTGGTCAGAGAATGAAACAAACCAGAAAGGTTAGATGCTGTGATAGCAGGAACTTCTATAGGTGTCAGCTGCCCAAATACAACACAGCTCATGCTGACAGTTTCAGAGAAAGGGAAAGTGGAAGAAATATACTGTGTTAGGTCACAGTCTCTTCTGCCATTTATTCCTACACTCAACTGGAACTTACTTTAGGTTTGTTTCTGCTGTTTGCATCCCGCATCGTGAAAACCAGAGGACAAAAATAGGGAGGGACACAATGAGTGATGCTGTTTGGGGGGGGGATTTTTTTTTAGTGCCAGTAAAGAATAGGGACAATCTAACAGTCACAATGAGAGTTCCAGTTTCAAAAAGGCATGGGCCAGCAGGTGATTAAGTCTCCTCCCTCACCCGTCCGTGACCCACAACCCCATTCTACCCACTATATCCCATTCCCACTCTACCCAGCAGCTTCTATCCACTCAACATGCACAGAAAGAGGGGATTGGGAACAGAAGTCACTGCCTCCTCTCTTGCATCCTCTCCTGATATCCTCCCTCACTCAATTAGTTTTTCATCGACTCCTTTACATATCCTTGTGTACCTCCTCTCTGCAAGACAGAAGGACTATCGACACAAGGAAGCAAGCTACTGAATTCCTTGCAGTACAGCAAACTGGTCACTGGCTTGGCAGTTCTGGAGAACCATATCTGATCAGGTCTGCCTGTACACAACATGCTCAGAAGAACCTTCCCAGGAAAGGCTGAAGCCAGACTGGGTTATCACAGAAAGGCCTGTGTACTCATCAAGCTCACTCCAATCACAACAGGCTCCAGCTTTCCAAAGAGAATGCATAGCCAATATTGAAGTAGTTTCCCCCTTGATTTGGTCTAAATACCACTGAGAAAGGGCTGGAGCCTGCAGGAAATCAAGTACTCTGGCAGACTAAATAGGGCTGCCAACACTAAGCACTTCCTTTTCCTCAAGACACCAATTTACATGTCAGGATTGGCAATAGCCCTCTCCTTGCCTTCTAGCTCAGCTTCTAACCACAGCAGTGCTTATAGTGGCAAAAGACCAATAGAAGGAGGTTCTGAATTGTCAACTCAGCTCCGAGGCAGCGGAGCTATGCAGAGAGAAAAGGGTACTTGGGAAGGTTTTCCTCTCTTACCATCCATGAGCTTCCCAGCTCTAAGAAAAACAAATGCACATACTGTGCTGTAGTCTAAATAAGGGGGTGGGTCTCTTTCAAGGCAGCTGAGACTAGAAAAGCAACAAGCCTAGACTTGCTGGGCCACATACTACACAGGGGAGCTGGCGACAGGAAGCTCTGCTGAAACCACAGGGGACTGTCCAGCCTCCAGCTGAAAAGAACAAAAACTCAACTGCGGCTGCAAACAATCCTGCCCCTGGAGAAGATCTAACAGTAGCAAAGCGCTGTTTTCCCTTCTTGCCAAGAGTCACAGCCCTGCCTTGTGGAAGAATCGCTTCCTCTCAGCACAAGCTCTTGTATTTTACAGGAAGCTTGCTGAGCGGGGCCAAGCAATCGACTCCAGGGGCAATGTAATGCTCTCCACAGTGACAGTCCTATTAGCCTAGTGCCAACTGCCTGAACTAACACACCCACTTTACTACCAACAGCATTTTTTATCCTCTGCAAGAGGCAAGTGCCTCACACTCTGTCGGTACCATCTGCACCTCCGTGTCAGAAAACCGTTGGCAAATGAGCTGGAAAGGGAGTCACTAGAACCTGCTGAGCAACGTTTAGGACTTTGGCAGCTGGAGAGGGACTTACATCTCTCAGGGAGAGATGCGAAAAGGATGCTCTGGACTACGAGTTGAGCAAAGCTTTATTTCCAAAGTTATTTAGTTCCCAGGCAGCAAAGCACCCACAGACAGATGCCAGGCAGCTAGATGCTACCAAGGGACAGGTTTTGGTAGATGATTCAGGGAGCTCACTGGCGCTGGGGACTGCCACATCAAACCCCGCAAGAGACCCAAAAGGGGGAGACCCCGGGACAGGACACACGGCTCTCAGGGCCGGGGCTGCAGGGCTGCCAGCCAGCTGCTACCCCAGCCCCGGCACGACCCCGCACCAACGGCACCGGGATTCTCTCTATAACTTGCCTCCAGCCTGACCCGCTACCAAGCCTGTCAGGGGCCGGGGCTGCCAGCCCGCCTCGCACCGAGCCATCCTTCCGCCGCCCGCCGCCCCCGGGTCCTGCTTAGCCCTGACAGCAGCGGCGCCAGGCCCCCGGCCGGGGGTCACCCCCTCCACGGTTGATGGGACGCGGCGGCAATCGGCCCGGCCGGGGGTGCTCACCTCAGGCGGCAGGTACGGCGGGTTGTTGGCCTTTCCCCCCCGGCTCCGCCCGTTCTTCTTCTTCGCCTTCGAGCCGCTGCCGCCGCTGCCGGGCGCAGGGCCCCCGCGCCCGCGCAGCGTCCCGCCCGCCCCTCCAGTCGCCGGCCGGCAGCAGCCCCCGAACAGCTCCGACACCCGGGAGTCCATGGCGACCGGTGCGGCCCCGCCGCCCCGGTGCGGCGCCCGCTCCCAGCCCGGGCTCCCCGCCCCGGCGTCAGCAACCTCCGCGCGGCACCACGGGAAACTGAGTCCCATACACCTACAACTCCCAGCAGGCACTGCAGCCTCGCTCCCTCCAAACTACAGCCCCCAGCGTGCCCTACAGAGCGCCCCACTCGGTTCTTTATGGGCACCCCGCCGCGGGGGCGGATGGGAGTTGGAGTCCGAGGGAGAGGGCGCCGCCTGGCGGCCGCGGCGCACGACGCGAGGAGTGACGCCTCGCCTCCTGCCCGGCCCTGCCCTCCGGCATCCGGCGGTGCCTCCCCTCGCCGTGCTCCGAAGGCGGCGCCCAATGGGGCTGCGGCCACGTTGTTTCCAAACACGGCAGATGATGCTCACTCCACGCCTCCCGGAGGAGGAGAGCCCGCCGCGGGGCGAAGGGAGCTCTTCTGTCAGAAGAGCGGAGCCATCAGGGCTGCCAGCTGAGGGCGCAGAGAGTTCAACAGCCTAGGATCGGCCGGCGGGGCTTTTCCCCTTCACTGCCGCCCACTTTGTGGGCATGCTCCGGGTGGGCCCCAGCACAGGGTGGGGGGAGGACCCCAGCCGGCCTATTTACTGGTAGCCCCCTAGGCCAACCCACGAGAGGGTGTTCAGGCTGGAGCACACGGGCCTGCCGCAATCGCCGCGGTACCCCTTGGGCAGCCCAGAAACGGCTCCTGCACAAGCCCAGCAAAAGAAAAGTGGCGCTGGCCGGCTCGGCTCGGCTCGGCTCGGCTCGGCTCGGCTCGGCTCGGCTCGGCTCGGCTCGGCTCGGCTCGGCTCGGCTCGGCTCGGCCCGCCCCACTGGGCGGGGCTGGGCTAAACGGAACCCCCCCTCCTCCTCCCCACCAAACATGACGACAGTACCACTGGAAGTGGCGCAAACACTCCCATGACGCCCCGCGGCGGCGGCCATTCAAATCCCAGCCGGCTGCTCTTGGCTGCACAGAAAATGGCGGCTCCTGGTGTAGCGGTTGTTCCTACCCGAGCGGCCTCTCCCGCATCCCCACTCCTTGTAGCTGAGGCGTTGCCGGCTCTGGATCGCGGCGGCGGCGGTGGTGGTGGGATGAGGCTCCGGCGGAGCGGGTCGACGGTGGCGGCATGTCCCTCGGTGTCGGTGGTTTTCCCGGGCGCCGTGAGTCGGGAGAGCTGCTGCCGCTTCGCTTGCGAGCTCCTCAAGCACGTCCTGCACCAGCGGCAGCAGCTCCCACTGCCCTACGAGCAGCTCGCCTACTTCTGCCGGCGGGCAGCGCAGGTGAGGGGGCTGGGGCGGTTCAGTTTTGCCTTTCGCCTCAGTATTTTAGCCGAGAAACGCATAGTACGTCAGCTGCTCCTGAAGTAAAGAGCCTTAAATATTACCACAACTATATTGGGAAAAAAAGCAGAAGACCCCCTTAGGCTAGATAGTTAAAGGTTTCAACAAGCTACTGTTTATCTCATTCTGCTTTCTGCTCAAAGTATACTAGTATATTGTCTTTGCTGCTCAAACAACTCTGAGAAAATGTGGGTTTTTTTTTTCTTTAAACTGAGGTAATTTTGAAATGATAGATGATCTT
Source organism: Nycticryphes semicollaris (assembly GCA_013400055.1). Taxonomy (NCBI): domain Eukaryota; kingdom Metazoa; phylum Chordata; class Aves; order Charadriiformes; family Rostratulidae; genus Nycticryphes; species Nycticryphes semicollaris. Next base: position 7,750 of record VXBJ01004007.1, on the reverse strand, counting down.
TAAATGATGGAGTTTCTAATTGTTGTGGGAATTAATCAGTAGTGCAATTCAGACTCAAACTGAACAGATATAGAGCAGCCTCTTGTCTTTCTCTTGGATCTCTGGATTCTTCTATGTGTGGGTACCTGTATCTCTTAAGAAGAGCAGCAAATCCTCTGAACCCACTTTGACTTTTAGGGATGGGATAGGCTCTGCTTTTTGCAGGGTGTATTAGGGCTAGTGATGAAATGTGCTAATATTGTTTTGTTTTCCAGGGTGGAGATGTGATTAAGAAGCCACCCTCCATGGACCTGGCAAGCAAGAAGTGCCAGCAGGTGCTGACAGAACTGGAGGGAGTGCTGCAGCACTTGGAAGTCATATTTAGTTTGACACTGGTTCCTCGGGTTCTTATCCTACTTGGAGGCAACGTGATGAGCCCCAAAGAGCTCTATGAGCTCAACTTGGAGGGTATCTACGAGGGCAGTGCTGAAGAGAGCCTGAAAACTGCATCCTGTGTTCGCAAGCTCTTCCACTCGCTCTTCATTGCAGATGTCTTCAGCGAACTTAAGGCCCTCCCTGTCATGGGCACCATCATTATGCTACAAGGACACCGCGATTGTGGTGTTGATTGGTTCCGGCCCAAACTCAACTATAAAGTGCCGACCCGAGGAAGGAAACTAACTGTTAACTTGTCCTGTGATGGAGACATCAACATACATGCCTCATCTCCACAGCATAGGACTTCTACCTGGGAGGACTACGTATGGTTTCAAGCACCCGTGACGCTTAAAGGCTTTCATGAATGACCTGTGCTCTGTAGAACTTTAATGGAATATTGAATAACTTTTGGTGCTGCTTTAAGTGATAATAACTTCATCTAATGTAACTGCCTGTTCTTTTCTGCCTGGATCTCTTCCCCAGGGCATCTGCTGCCTTCCTGTAGCTGGACTGTGTTCAGCTGTTTTCATCTCCTGGATTTTTATTGAAAGCAAATACCCTTTAAGGCACAGTTGCACGTAGGATACAGTGATTCTTTAGGGACCCAAAATGTGGCACAGGAGATGAATTGGTGTATTGGGAGTAAAACTTTCCTGCTGTGTACTTATTGAACTGGCAAACACCGGATACAGTCTTCTCTCTCCTGAATTTTAATGTGGCCATTTCTCTGGTAATAATTACTATTATTACCAGTAATAATAGTTTGGGAATCTAGATAATGTATGTGATTATTAATACACTCTTACCTACCCTGTTGTTCCTGCAAAAGGAGACCTTTCCCATCAGACTGCAGGGGTTTGCGTACTCAAGTGTTTGCCCATCTATTTGATAAAATTAGACTTCCCCCTAACTCAATCTTAGTTAATTAATAATCCAAAGAGTGGGATTCCACAGCAATTGGGAGGCCTTGTGCTAGCAATTAAGAGAGGTTGAGCAGATTTGTGGAGGCAGGGAAGCACATTTTCTCCTTTTTTTCTTTTCTTTTTTTTTCCTTTTTTTCTAACTTTTCATCTAACAGCCCTGACAATCAGATATACAGTTAAAATCAAAAGTAAGCAGTTCCTGCTCTAACCCCCTTCAGGGGAAGTTAGGACTCCTGCCCCAATATGCTAGTTTATTCTCACTTAAAAACCCAACAAAAACGTTTCTTGCTTACTTTCACCTCTTGGAAGTCTTAGACTCCAAATGCTTCTTAAATCTGAAGAAGAGGTGAGGGGACTGATCAAATTCAGCACTGTCTTTACCTGTCAAACTCCCGTTCCAAGTCAGAATGTATTACCTGGAAGCAGAACTTGAGCCCTTTCTTCTGGTCTGGTGTCTAGTGTAGAGTGGGACCAGGAGAGGGGCCCTTAAGAGCACAGTGTGTCAGAACTAGGTATCTGCTGGGGTTTATCTGCAGTCAACTGGGTACGGATCTGTAATGAACTTAGCAGCTCCACACTGCTCTATCCTCTTAGAAAAGAAGCTTGAACCTTCTGGTAGGGAAGTTGCTTGTGGTTTCTTGCTAGCAAAAGTTGCACAACGGGGTGACAAAAATCCTTTGGAAGGAGGGTAAAGGTTGAAGTAACCCTCTACACTTGGTGCATATTTCAACTTTGTCATGTTGGAATGGAATGAGGTTGTAGGAGGAAATCAAGTTGGTATTTTTGAACCTGGAAAACACTAGGAGTGCTGTCTCTGCCTTATTATACATTAACAACTGTTTACAATGTGTAGTAACTGCTAAAACTAGCTCTAGGGTAAAAACTGCTAGAATGAAGAAAGCTGCCTTAAGTGCAGCTGCCCACTTGAATATGTAATTGCAGATCTCTTGAATGAAATAGAACTTGAATGTAGGAGTGTTTGTGCTCAGGAGATCAAAAGCCTTCACACCTCTGCCAAAGCTGCCTGCAATGCCTATTTAAGAATGCTAACACTCAAGTATTTAAAGAAGCTTTTGAACAGAAGCTGAAGTTCTGAGGAACAAGGGGCCAGTTCCTTTCTGCTCTTTTCCACAAATGAGTGCAATGTTACTGCATTAAACTGTTTACATATTCTGTTATACTTGAACCATGACTGCAGCAGTGATACGGTGCCGGGAATGAAAGAAGACAAGATGCTTTTTCTTTTTCTTTTTTCTTTATGAAGAGCTTTAGAGCTTGATTAACAAGTCTAGTGTTATAATCAATATAAAAATAAAATGCTGGTTTCTGTACGTGATTGGATTGGATTTATTTACTCTCTCAAAGGTTCTGCTGGTGGCAGAACAGCTTACATACACAGGATGTACGTATCTAAACCACAGTTTCACAGCTGTTCCACCTTTCTGACAAAGTGCATGATGTCTTGTGCCAGAAGCTTTGGTTCCTCAAAGGCAGCAAAATGCCCTCCGCGTGGCATGTAAGAGTAAGTGATGATGTTCTTGAACACCTGCTTTGCCCAGACACGTGGTGTATGTACTAACTCCTGAGGAAAAGCTGCAATCCCTGTGGGAACGTGTACTCCAACCCTAGGAAAGATTAGTTCACTGAGATTTTTGAAAGAAGTTCTGGGGAAAGTCTGTAAAAACCTTCTGACTCTGGTAGCCATCACAGTCTTCTGGAGAACTTTTACCACAGCAACCCCTTCTGTGGTATGTACTCTGCTGAAGAGCTTCATTTGTATTTCCATCTCCTTGAGTTTAAACATCTTTAAGAATGTTACACCCAAAGTAGAGCCAACTTTGCAAACAGTTCAATCTTAAAATGTTTTAGACTTTTAAGCTTACCTTTTTTGTGTAGTTTTTGAGGTATGTGGCAAGATGCCACACCTCTTGTGAAAGTCAGAAATAAGCTAGCTCATGTTTACTTTAGAATTTATGCTACCAGTGTAACAAATTACTCTCTCAAGGGGAAAGGTTATTCAGTCTACAAAGAAAAAGACTCTCCTGTTTAGTTGTATGGTTGATCGGAGAATTCTGCTTGGCAGCATTTTCCTGGGCAGCCTCTTTTATAGTCATCTTAAAGACAGTGGCTGTTAGAAGGTGCTTGGTTTCAAGTAATTCTCTCCAAATTGCTTCCCCAAGTTGGTCCTTGACAATTGCAGTTCTTGGCTTATCCACCAGCAAGCCGTGTCCTTCCTAATTTAGTTTAAACTTAGAAATGCTCACGATTTTCTGTTTTGTTTCTACTGAACTGAGTGACAGATTACATTTGCTTCGTGAGTGAGTACATAGGCCTGTATTTCAAACACAAACAAGACTGAATATATCTTGATAACTCATCTGCATTGTCTCGGCCACAAGCCACCTTGTGTGAATTACAGGTTCAAAAGAAAAGTGGCCATTAACTACGGTCATAAAAAGAAAATAAGAACGTGGATTTTTCTTGAACTAGTTAAATCTGCTGTTTTAAGTGATCTAAATGTTTATACAGGCAAACGTGGTTCAATCCCATTTGCAAATCTGTCTTGCACCTACCACTTCATTACCTGGCATGAGCAGTTAGGTGGGGGTCATTGGAGAAGTTCTCCTTGTAGTATCGCATTGAGGACACAATGGAGGATGTCACCCAATAAATCATCACGTTGGTCAAAAGCTCATCAAGAGAGTATTTACTGTTGAGAGAGAAAGATGAAACATTTCATTGGAAGCTGTTTTTCAGTACTATATTGGGCTCATGCCCTGAAGAACAGTTGTGATTGTTCTCCACTTATTTGCAAGCAGCAAATTAACTGGTACCTGTGTGTACAGGTGCTAAAGCAGTAGTTTGCAGGCAGTCTGCTATAAGTTTAAACTACTGGTCACATGTGGCCTTTCATCCTTAAAATCCAGCTTTGACTGGCCAGCCTTTTACCTATCTCCTCATTAGTTATCATCACTCTTCCTTTAATGAGTGTTATCATGGAAGAGCATCTGTTTTCTTACCTTTCCAAGCTTCCATCATCTTTATCCAGAAAAGATTTATCTGTCCAGGTAGAGAATTTCTCCAAAATATATGCAGCAAGCCCCACAGGGGAGTCATTCAGTCCACAGCCTAATTCAGGAGAAGAACAGGAGAGCTATTGCAGTTGCCTGACATTGTAATACTTCAGTGGAACTTAAACTGGACTTTCATGAATTCTTCAGAGTTTTCTATGAGAATTCAGTAGAGCCCGCCTGTAGGGCAGGCTAAAATATGCTAGCTAGCACATGACTCATCTGGAGATGAGCATTTTCTGGGCTGAAAGCTGTGTCTGAACCACTGTAATCGATTTCCATTAATTAGATGCTCAGAAATACCAGTCCTGTTTGCAGCTCATTCAACCTGTACCACATCTTAGGTACCACAACTCGTGGTGACTGAAAGTAGTTTAGGTTTGCTTTAAACCTGCCTAATGACAACTACAGTGATAACAGATATTTCTTGAGACTGAGTAGGGAATACATTTTTTTCCCCTATTCCTTTTATACATTTCACAATTTTAGTGTGCTACAAAATCCCTGCTCTATTTCCAGGTTGGAGAGTCCTAGACTACGTACAACAGTGCTTGTACAGAAACTGCTCGGTCGTTTCAGTCTTCCTTTTCTCCCCTTTCTGCATTCTTCTGATTCTAAAATATATTTATGAAACAGGATGAACAGGGATGCAATAGGTTTCTGAACATTAGGGATTTAGTGTTTTGTCTTAGTCTTATTTTGCATTCTTTGAGAGTTTGTAAGATTCTGTTAAACTCTGAGCTGGCTGGTGGTTCAAAGCACTATCCATGACTCATGGATTCTCGGGTCTGGCAGCAGCCAGACTAGAGCCCATTGTGATTTTCTTCCTCTACTTAAATTGCTTTGGACTTTGTTGACATCAGTTTTTCTTGGCCAGTTTAATCAGCCAGTCACTTAAATGTTTTTGCAACTCTCTGCAGTTATCTTTAGATTAAACTAAACCTTGGATAGCTGTCAAATTCTCACTTAACCATTAACTTTTTTCTGCAGAGAAATTAGGGTCATGTTGAAATGTACAGGTGCCAGCACAGATTTTTGTGATATTCTCCCTCCCCTGGGACTTACTTACTTATTCCTATGCTTGGATTCTCATGTTAACTTGTTATTAATCTGTGAATGTAATCCTTTTCCTAAGGCAATTAAATTTCTTTAAGAACATTGGGGGAGGAACCTCAACAAAACTATTTTGGAAATTAAGTTTGTTCCATTATTGGGTCTACAGCTCTTTGATTCTTTTCTGATTCTTGAAGCGTGATTTCCCTGTGATATTAGCACCTGTAAATGAGTTCTCTTTAAAATAGTTCTGCCATTTTTCTGATCAGAGACTAGACGTACAGGTCTTGGTTTTCCTGCAGCTGCCTTCCCAAAAGGGAACCCCAACTGGGTATATTGTTTGTCTCCTTTTATTTCTTTGGTGTTGTGATCAGTTCAAGCAACAGACTATGCATTAGTTAACATTTCAGTTTGAGTTTCTTCTTTTTCAGTGAATTGCCAGGATGGGGTGCTATGAATACTATGGCCTTTCATATCTGACACCGCTCTGAGACAGTCCACTGTCTTTCCTGATTAGGTGTTATTTCTAAATAGGATTATTATAGAGGGATACCCCATAATCCTTACTAGTGAGGACTGATACAAATAATTTAACTTTTCTGCAATGTCCGTTACCTTTCTGCAGAATCCTTATTTACTGGCCTCACTATGTCAGACTTCTGGCTTTTGAGGTGTTAGGGCAATGTCTACCTTTCAAAGTTTCACATTGCACTTGCTTATGATATTTTTCTTGATTTCATGCACATTTATTTCCAGAAGCTTCTAATTCATGACCATGTGCTTTACTTTAAGAGCCTTTTTGAAAAAGGGTTCTTTCCCCAAGAGAAGTGGGATGCCATTTAAAAGGATTTGAAAACTGGTGTTTGTAGTCTCCATCTTTTTTTTTTTTTTATGCTGTTTCTTTTAACTTCCTTTTACACAGGTCTCGTCCCCGTGTCTTACATCCAAACAGCAGAACTTACTCCTTCTCAAACACAGTTGGCCTTTGTTCCTATACCATAAACTGTTAGTATACAGTGTTCACAGTGATATAGAGAAGGTTCATTACCTGCAGTGTCTGGTTTGGTGGCTTGGATGTGTAAGTAACCAGACTCTCGCAAAATTTCATATACATTCTTCTGCATGAAAGGGTATATACGTCGAGCATCTTCCCTAGTGAGACCTACAAGCCATGGTAAGTAAGCACCAAGCATCACAGAAATAATTCTTCCCAAACCTTGTCTGTTGATGAAGACGACATTCAGATGAAGCCCCTTCACAGATCTAAAATTAAGTTAATGGACAGATGGTTAAATCAAGCAATTGTTTCTCTCCATCTTTTTTTAGAAAGTCTGACTGAAGCTGTGATAGAAGTATTTCACTGAGCAAAATACATAAACCCTTCAGGTTCAACCCCATTTCACCCTTCAGGTGAAAAAAAATAATTGTGGCAGTTAGAAATGGTACAGATGGTGCCATCTCCATCCAGCTGTGCCACTGGTATGATACCGGCTTTAGGCACTCCATTTCTGGATGTGGCGTATCTATGCTGGTAGCTCTGGCTGTTACTCTTGTGTCACTCTGCCCAGTAGGTAACAAGCTGTGCTGGGTATTTTCTGAAAAGCTTGAGTAGATCACGTGTGGCCACACTGCTCTGGGTGCTGTGAAGCACAACTGCAATAGGGAACAGTGAGCTGCTCAGCCTGCAATCTGACTGCTTTAAGAGCCCCCCCCCCCCTTTATCTCTTCTCTGACTTAAGCGTGGCAGTGTTGCCTCCTTTTTATTAAATGCTGAACAATCATACAATCATAGACTGGTTTGGGCTGGAAGGGATCTTAAAGAACATCTAGTTCCAACATCTCACTACGCCAGGTTGCTCAAAGTCCTGTCTATCCTTGTCTTGAACACCTCCAGGAAAGAGGCATCCACAACTTCCCTGGGCAACCTGTTCCATTGTCTCCCCAACCTCACAGTAAATAATTTATTCCTAATATTTAATCTAAATCTGCCCTCTTTCAGTTTAAAACGGTTACCCCTCATCCTATCACTACACTCCTTCATAAAGACTTTCTCACCATCTCTCGTGTAGGCCCCCTTTAGGTACTGGAAAGGCTGCTATAAGGTCTCCCCAGAGCCTTCCCTTCTCCAGGCTGAACAGCCCAAACCCTCTCAGCCTGTCTTCACAGGACAGGTGCTCCAGCCCTCTGATCATTTTCATGGCCCTCTGCTGGACTCACTCCAACAGGTCTATGTCCTNACTCCAACAGGTCTATGTCCTGCCTGTGTGAGAACTCCAGAGCTGGACA
>VXBJ01004005.1:162616-250367 GCA_013400055.1 Nycticryphes semicollaris | reverse complement strand
CTGCAGAACAGATGATCTCCACAGTTCCTTCCAGCCTCAGCCATCCCAAGTTTCCACACAAACTATTTCAAAACACTTTCAAATACTTTATCAGTAAGAACTTTTCTCAGAAAAAATACCCTTTTTGTTAACTGTTGAATCATCACAACAAAAGGAACATTTCACTTGGAAAACACCATTAGGCTCCAAAACTTCATCCACTTCCCAGCTCAACCCATACCCAGCTGCGACTTGCTCCCAGCTTGGGTGCTCTTCCCCCAAAATCACATGGCTCAGGTCACTTTGGAAGGGAAAACCCTGAGCAATTACAGGTGAATTTTGTCGTTCATGTTTCACCCAAATCTTGCATCCCACAGGCTGGGAAAAATCAGATATAGTGGGGACGGCATCACACTGAGCCTGCTTAGGGGCTGAGACCCTGGAGATGCTTTTTTGGGGGGTACACAGCTGGGATATTTGGGGTGTTTGCAGCATTTGGCACTCCTGTTTCCAGCCTCCACGCTCCGGCATCCCATATCAAGCCAGCCTCAGGTCTCCCGGCCCCGAGTCTCCTATGGCCCAAGCCCAAGTCTCTCTCCCAAGCCCTGCAGAGCAGCTCAGGGCTCTGGACGCTGCGCTGTCCCTTCCCACTCGACACAGGTAGCATCACCATTTCCCAGACACACAGGTACATGCGTCACCCCCAGCCCTTTCAGCCTCTATTTCTGGTTCCCAGGAGACACAACAGGATCAATAGCTGATGTGTCATCATCCCCTCCAATTTTATCTCCCCTAGAGCAGCATTCCCAGCCATCTGGGAGTGAGAGCACGGCGTCAGCGCCACCACTCACCAGCTGCCAGGGCCTTTGGCTCCCCAAGCATTTCACTTATGGGGCTCTGGTATGATTGAAGTGGTCCGAGCTAAAAGTTGTGTGTGGGTGGAGGGAGAGCTACACACCTCCCATTGCCTGGGCATGGCCAGCTCCAGGGAGAAAGTGTCAGTGCCTCACCTGGAGTAAGGGCAGCTGAGTTTGCACTGCTCCTGCTGCCTGGTGTTATTACAGGAAACAGCAGTCATTGACAGTCTGGAAAGAGGAAAAGAACCCAAATTCTCCAGGGACTTGACTGGAAAATTAGGAATAACTGAGCAGGGGCAACAAAAGGCCTCCTGACTGGAGCACTGCTCTCCAGCTTGGGTTGAGAGCAGCCCTGAAGCAACATACACAAGGGCTCCTTCCCCTAATCTTCTGCTCCTCTTTCATGGGAGGACAAGGAGCATCCCTGGCACATCCTGCAGGTCCCATTTTTTCCATAGGGGAAAAGACAGGAGCTTGCTTTCGGCTCCTGCTCCCACCTTGGCTAGGGGACAACAATGCTGCATCCCGCCAAGAACAGCCTGGCCAGGTAGACACAGCCTTCCCCTGGGTGTTCCCAGCAAAGTCTGGCTGCTCCTTTGATTCTGTGCAAGGAAAGATGATCCTTTGAGTAGAAGCTTCCTGCAGTCCTCCCAGCTATGCAGGATTATCATCTCAGTTACACCTCAAAATAGACCAGAGCATTTGCCTCATTTGCTTTGTGTGGAGACAGCAATAATTAGAACAAAGAGGAGCCTGAACTTTGCAGTGATGGGAACTTCAGTGGGAAGAGATCACATTGGCAGGAAAATCAATCCACTGCAAAAAGGGAAAAGAAAAATCAAGCTACCAGGCTGGAGCTGCTTCAGTAAGGCTAGCAGCAGGCTCAGATGAATTAGGGGCCCCCAATTAAACAGCTCAGATTAAGCAAAAACTGGCAGAAGATATGCCCAGGGAAAAAAAATAATCTAACCTAAATAAGACATTTTCAAAGATTAGATCCATCTGGAGAGAAGCTGTGGTCCAACCAACATATCTATTCTCAGTCTGAACCAAGAGGGTCCCGTCCTGCTCTCACTGGCCACAGCAGCACTGGTCCCAGTGGGAGGAGGACCAGGCTGCCAGGGAAGCACAGCTACCAGGTGAGACACCCCAGAAAGGGTTAACATACCACACTGCAGGAATATTAATCCAGACCTCTTCTTCATAATCTTAAGGATTTAATTTTAGAAATTACAGCTCATCAGGAATTACTCACAGAACCTGGAAGCAATGGGTGGGGAGAGGAAGGAGCACAAGCGCTCCTGCCAGCCCCATCTCAGAAACAGGCACAGGAGCCAGCCTGACAAAGGGGCAGAGCCACCACCTCTGGGGTCACCCAGCACCTGAACTAGAAGCAGCACTGCACGACAGACTGGGAAACCCTGGCAGCACAAAGAGGGCTGATGCAGAGTGCTGAAGACATGATAGAGGGGATCCCAGCTGTGTGGGGACACCCCATTCACCCCATGGCTTCGGGTCTCTGCTGCAGGGTGAAGCATCCCACCCCACCAACCAAGGGTCTGCCTCAGGCTCACACTTCTGCCACTGGGGTTAGAGCATTCACCAGCACAAAGCCAGTCTGTGCAGAGAATGACTGGAGAACAGGCCTGAGAAGGGTTTGGGGGTGTTGATGGAGAAGCTCAATGTGAGCCAGCAACATGCACTGGCAGGTCAGAAAGCTCCCCACATCCTGGGATGCATCCCCAACAGCATGGCTAGCAGGGTGAGAGGGGGATTCTGCCTCTCTGCTCCCATCTGGGGAGACCCCCCTCAGTGCTGCCTCCAGCTCTGGGGCCACCAACATCAGAAGGACATGGACCTGTTGGAGCAGGGCCAGAGGAGGCCATGGAGATGCTGGGAGGGCTGGAGCCCCTCTGCTGTGAGAGCAGACAGAGTTGAGGGGATTCAGCCTAGAGAAGAGAAGGCTCCAGGGAGATCATCTCCAAGCCCCTTCCAGTCCCTAAAGGGGCTCCAGGAAAGCTGGGGAGGGATGCCATAGGAGGAGGGGGAAGGGTTTGACCCTGAAAGAATAGAGATTGAGATGAGATATTAGGAAGAAATTTTTCACTCTGGGGGTGGTGACACCCTGGCCCAGGTTGCCCAGAGAAGCTGTGGCTGCCCCATCCCTGGAGGGGTTCAAGGTCAGGTTGGAGGGGGCTTGGAGCAACCTGGTCTGGTGGGAGGTGTCCCTGCCCAGGGCAGATGTTGGCACTGGGGGCGCTTTAAGGTCCCTTCCAACTCAAACTCCGTATTCTATCCTTCTCCTGCAGAGCAAAGCTTACCCCAAAAACCAGGCTGGTACAGACACAGCTGGGAATCACTATGGGGTATTTTGCGGTTTGAGGTCCAGCTTTTCTGCTTCCGAGCACAATACATCCCCACTGGATGGCCTCAGCTCCCTCAGAGCCTCGAATCCTTCTGCCTATGTGTGGGAGGCATGAGCCTTGAGAAATCATCATCAGCGAGCAGCTCACTGGGAAAGGAGAGTGCCAGGGCACCGTGATTTAGGAGAAAGCCTAAATCACACAGAGCTCCAGCAGCTGCGGCACAAACCTCTTCATGGCCCAGAGATGTCAGCAGTGCAAACAGGGCCAGATCCAGGGCTGATGTAAGGCAGGACCATCACTGCTGCTGGCAGCGGCCTCTGCCAGGGCAGGCAGCCCAGCACAGGCTGATGCAGCTCACCCAGCACCCCTTCAGCTGGGAGTGGGCTTCTGCAAGAGAAGAATTGCTGCATGGTGAGCTGAGGGGGTTCCCAGAGGGGCAGAGATATATTTAAGCCCCGCTCCTCATCTTACAGGGAGTGTTGCTGTAAGTCCCCTGACACCCTGCCCCAGGGCTCCTGCTCCAGGGATGGAGGCTGACCTATGTGAAGTGCTGCCATCTCCACATCCCTATGGTCACTTTTAGGAAGAGAGGCTGGATGGGCTCCTGGATGGTCACCCAGGAGGGGACCATGGCTAGGACAGGCAGCTGGGTCCCCAAGGACTCTGCCATCACTCCCAGCCCGGCTCCTGCAGCTGTAGCACAGATTTGTAACACGCCTGCAGGGCCCAGAAACAGAAAGCTCCAAGTGCTATATTTAGCCTCTTGCTTATGGAAATACATCATTTGGTTTCATAATGGATTTTGTAGAGTGTTAAATTCACCCCTGGTGCTTGGGGAGGACAGAAGCCATCCCAGCCCACCTTGCCCCATGCCAGCCCTACCTCTCCTCATGCCTTTGGCATCCTCAGGAAATTACACAACATTATTAAACAACATTGCTCCAACCCAGCTGTCCAATTCCAAGGTAACAGTGGCCACCTACTTCAATAAATAATGATGCTTTCCCTCAGTATCAACCTCCACCCTTGCAGCTGAGCAGCCCCCACTTCCAAAGAAGAACCACACTCTCCCCCTCCCAGCACCACAGGCTCCAGACCATGCTCCCAATCTGAAATTCAATTAACGCCAACATTATTTTGCTGTCACCCAGTCAGAAAGCATTACACGACGCTGCACATCCAATGTGGTTGGAGGCAAAACAGCTCCCATGGAGAGGAAGGGTCTCCCTGAGCACTTGCTCTAAACTACACCCATTTTAATGGGCTAAATGCTACTGCTTAGCCTGTGAGGCTTCCAGAAGTTCACCAGAAGATAAAGCCTGATAAATCAGATAAGCTGATGAGGAGACCCAGCTGGTGGCTGGTACCAACCCAGGGACCCCCCTCCCCCAGCAGTCAGCCCCTCCACTCTCAAGAGCAGGGCACAGCCCAGGGGACCCCACAAAAGCTGGGCCAGCACTCACCTCCCCCTCCCTCGCCCCCAACACAGCCCTGCTTTACACTCTAATTTCTGCAAAAACAATAAGTTTAATTTGAAAGGGCATAATTCTTAATTTATGTGTTGTCATGAACAAAGACAGCAAAAGTAGGTCACTTCATTATCTGCTGCCTGAGTATTTTGCCAAGGAGCCAAGACAAAGCTAAACAAAATCATCACCCAAGGTTTGGGATTCATTTGTGAAAAAAATATTATGGTTATTTTTCTACTTGCTTGATTTGCACATCTTGGATTGCAGAGCATATTTAGTTTGGCTTTATAGCATGCATTTATTGTTACTGTCATATTCGATAATGCTGCCTATAGTCAAAGAGCAATCTTTCATGGATACAGTGTCTCAATTTATAATTCAATATCACAGCTTTGAGAACTTGTACAATAAGTCAGCCAACAACAAAAAAGCCTAAAATGTCTCTATGCAAATAAACATGTCAGCACATGAATGAATACCTTCCAAGAAAGAAGCTGCCAGCTCCCCTCCTTGCTTCATACCTCACAGACAGGCAAAGGATATAAGGGGTGGAAGAGCCCAACCTGCAGGAGCTGTACCCAAATCCTGGTCACATACACCATGACTTTGGGAGATGCTGCCAGGGCAGAGATAAGAGCTCAAGCAGGACAACGGCTATCTGCTTGGTCCCTCTTCAACAAAGCCTCCATTTGTAGGCTCACCACATCACAACAGGCTGGGGAGCCAGCTCTGAGCAATATCAGGAGGACCTGGCCACTTCAAGATCCTACCAAGACTCAGCTTTTCCTCCATACACAAAAGAGGCCTCATCACATATAGCTCTTAAGACAGACATAGGTCTACCTAGAAGAGCAGCAGTAACCCCATGAGAGCCACTTGGACCCTACTGTACCACCTAGGACCTCCCAGCTCTCAGGCATGAGCCACATTGAAACCCAAACACCCATCCAACACCAGCCATGCTACTGTCCTACCTGTGTCCAGTCCTGTCCTCTACTGCCCTGGCTCATTGACTGGTCTAGGGCACTGCAGACACGTGTTATGGGTAGCTTCACCTCCAGCACCATCTCCTGTGTAATTTCAGAGCAGTACTGTACCATTACTTTCAGCTATTCCTGATGTTACCTCACTGTAACTACTACTATTGGCTACTGTTGCCCCTACTCTGCTCAGCTATTCAGCATAGGAGCAATGGTGGTGAGAACACTGGGGAAGATAACCCCAGCAGCCCAGCTCCTACTGCTCCCTGAGAGCTCACTCAGACTAAGAGATGAGAAAGGAAGAGCTAGAACTTATATAGAGCTGGGGGGCCCCAGGTGGGGCTGGTCAGGGCAATTAAGACTAATAACAAAAGCAGGGCCTGGCCCATCTTCCCTGGTCAGCATGGTTTCCTTGCTGTAACTAGGGATCCTGTACCTCAGTAGACACCCCTGGGTAAACAGAGTCACAGGAAATTTTGCTATCTGAGTTCCTCTTGGTGTTCCTGAGGTGAGTGTAGTAGCTTGGCCCTGTTGGTAGGGCTGTGCCCCTGCACAGTGTGGTGGTGTCTAGTGTCACCAGGATGGTCTTTATCTGAGACTGAAAGAGCACAACACTAATAGGCAGAAGAAGAACAAGTCTAAATATAGCCAGATTAGGGTCAGGATGTGCTGGGTGCTAGAGCTGGAGGCATGCCCAGCTTTGCTTGCTGTGTGTAGCTCCAGGTATGTGCCCTGAGCCCTCACTGGCAGCCTTGTATCTGCAGGGGCACCCTCCTCTGTTCCACCATACATGAAACTGCCTCTGTGTCCTAACTAGAGCTGGCTCTAGAGTCAGGTTCCTCAGGGACTGTGGCTGAGCTCTTCTCCTGGGCTGTGGCTGACCACAAAGCTTGACAATATATAGCCTTTAAAAGCCTCAGAGGAGCAGGAAAGGCAGAGCCTTTCTGTATCCACCCCCAAACCAATTCTGTGATTATTTGGTGCTGCATTTGTGTATGTTCCCACAGCAGCATGGCTTGGGGAGTGAGCATCCAGCATGGATAGAGGAGGGGATCCTAGGGGCTCCCTCAACCCATGGGGAGTGAATTGCAGGTGGCACTACTGCCCCGAGAGCACAGATCTGGCCCAGCTGCTTAGGAGTGAGACCTCCCCCATCCCTGTGCTCAAGCTGGAGCTCCGCTTTTAAGCAGCCCTTGTGTGGGAGGGGGGGCAGCCTTCACCTTGGATTAATTTTAGAAGAGGCAGGGAAAGGCCTCCAGCCCCTGTGTGAGGTGCTTGAGAGGGGCTAAATGGGGCCTCACTAGACATTTAGCATCTGCAGGTGGTGATAAGAATGGGAAAAAAATCCCTTGCCTCGTTCTGTTGTGGAAGAGGAGAGCTCTTAACCTTCCTCCACCTGCACAGGTCTCTGTGGCCACCAGCAGATGCACACATGGCAAGCGAGGTTGTTCATGTGGTGATGGGTCCCCAAGCTAAGAACACGATCCCTGGCACTGCAGAGGTGAACAAATCAGCTGACCCCACCAGGCCCTCTGCACGTGCAATTAATTTGTACCAGCGAGAAGTGAAAATTAAACTCTGCACCCAGGCAATTGATCCAGCAACCACTGAGCCTCTGGCAAAGGGCTGCCCCTGGGAAAATTCCTTGCAGATGGAGAGAGAGGGAGGGAGATGGGGGTGTTTCCCAGGAGACCCCCACCCGGCTCAGGAACCCTCAGCATGTCCTTGAGAGCGAAGCTGCACAGCTGGCTCAAGCATCCACTGCTCGTTCTGCCTCCGGTGTGTGCCATGCTCCAGCAGACTGTGGCAGATTGTTTGCAATCAGTTGGCAAAAGGCAGGGGAGAGAAGCTTAACATATTGAGTTGAGTAATTTCAGCTCAATTGGGGAAATGACAACATTCTCAGGCAACAAGAGGCTCAATTCTTTGAGGTTGCTGTGAATTACTGCTGCAGCCTGATGTAAGGCAGCCGCCTGGCCATCTCCTCTCATCGCCAAGGGCTGATTCCTGGTGTACCTTGCGATTTTTCCTTCTCCTGCCCTTGTTGCTTCAGCTGTTGTCATTGGTGGGAAGGTCTCCGTCAGTTTTGGAGCCCCAAACCACTAGCACCTGGTTGTTAATCCCCAGTTCTAGGAGCTCTCTGAGCAGGCGTGGTGTGACCCAGCTCACCCCAAGGAGCCCCAGAGATAATCTGTGCCTTCCACTTGGTCTTTGTTAGACCTGCATTCCCCAATCTGCCTGAGGGAGGGTTTGGAGAAGGTTTCCTAGGCCTTCACTCAAGTCCAATGGTTAGCAGAGCACAGCTGGCTACCCTTTTTAAGCCAGGACGAGGATCTGGCAGAACAGAAGACTCAATTACACAGAGCCCCGACGGATAACCTGCTGCCATTCTGCATCCCGTAAGACATGAATTTCATTTCCAGAGGGCTGGATCCTGAACGATGCTGAGTGCTGGCCTTTTCTTAATAGCAGATGGACCAATCTATAAACATTAAATAAGAATGAACAGTTTTTCTTTTGCCTGCTGGTGTATAAAGTGGGTTTGTGTGAGGATTAGGGAGCAGAGGTGGGAAACATCTTTATCTGATAATGATCCCGTGAATTATACATGTTTAGTATTCATGCATCTGAAGAAGAGGCAAACATAGCCATTTTCTGTGGAATGACCTTTACCAGCAGCCAGTACATTTACATTTAATTTAGAATTACAATTATTAGGTCAACTTGGGAGCAAGTGGAACTTAGGTTTATTGAGAAGAGAGAAAAATTGGCATTCCTGCCTTCATCCAGCGAAATGCTGGATTTCTCTTAAATAAAACCACTCAAACATGATGTCTAGCAGGGAGCCAAGCAGCATCCCAGGTGTGTGTGAGCAGCGTCGTGTGTGTGTGCTGGCTGGGTGAAGTCTGGGGACTGTGAGCTTGATCCAGTGCCCACAGAAGTGTGGCACGGGCTTTGGTGAGTATCCATCAAGGGGCTTCCATCACCTGCTGCTGCTGTACATCAGATGAAGCCAGAGGCAGGACCGTATGGCCAAGGGGCAGCATCTCCATTTGGACAGCGAGGTTATAGCCTTAGCTCTGGACTGCTCTTCTGGAGAGAAGCCCCTGCATCTGCCTGATTAGGCAGCATTTTTTCTGGGGCCAGCACGGCTCCTGTGCGTGGCAGCAGCATTTTGTGCATTGAGCGGTTGGTTTTGGGGTTGTCACTGTTTGGAGGATGTGTCCCTGGCCAGAGGAGGACCCAGCTGAACTGTGAGGGTATGATGCTGTCCCTGCCCTAGCTTTTGTCATGCCCTTGGCAAACCTCTTCACTTGACACAGGGTCTGGGTGCCTCCCAAGGTCAGTTCCTTTGGGGGTGGGGGAATGCTCGCTTACTTGGCTCCTCGGCTCTCCTTCTACCATAATGCAGGTGGTGAATCACCAACGCATCACCCAGGGATGAGCAAGCGGCAGTGAATGGGGCGGAAGGGGAAGGAGTCAAGTGCATATAATGAGGGGGTGGATTCTCTTCTGTCTCGTATGCAGCCTTGTTCATGCCTGTGTCTTCGGTTCCTTCCAGTGGCCTCAGGGCTCAGATCCCCTGGTTGAGGTTCTACTCCTCCTTGCCTGCATCCCTGCTGCCACCCATATGCAGTCCCAGCCATGACCCACCGTGGGGTCTGCAAGCCCTGCTGGTCAGCTGAAAAAGTATCTCCTAAGGGTCAAAATCTGAGCCCTGGGGACCAAATCTTGGCCAAAGCCACACTGCGATGGGAGCAAGTGCCTAGCTGTGACCTGGAGCGGAACCTGTGCCTGCTGCTTGCTGGCTCTCCAGAGTCCAGGAGGAAGGACACCTTGGGGAAAACATCATACAGTCCTTATACCGTGTTACCCTTTCTTTGTATGGGTGCAAGCACCTTCTTTTCCAGCCCAGCCCTCATCACTTTTCTTCTGCTAAACCCCTACGAATGCTATGAGAGATGAGGCAGGACCTGTCCCACCACGGCACAGGAGACTTCAGGCTGGCTTAAATACCCCAGGAGACTTCAGACTGAGTTAAATACTGTCCTGTACCAATTAGAGGGAACCAGCAGCACCAACCTGCACCAGCGGGGCTCATCACAGAGCAAACACGAGGGGACACGAGTCACAGCCTCCAAGAGGCAGAGCCGCAGAGCGAACTGAAGCAGACGATGCTATTGTGGGAAACGGTAACACAGACAAATCACCCCAGTTACCACCCGCAGCATGGATGTAATTAAGCAGGGAGCTGTGGAAAGAGCATCACAGCCTGGTGGGATAATTTGGGCATGCTGGCAGAGCCATCCAGCCTGGGTGCATCCCTTATGCCTGGGGAGAAACCCTCAGCCCCCATCTCTTTGTCACTTTTGTGCATATGGGCACAGCTTGTCCCATGAGTTCTCTTGTGGACAGACCACTTGCTTTGGGATGTGGCTGCCGTGTGTCACACCTGCGCTGCAGAGTGCAGTGGGGCTCCTGGCTCAGCACAGATTCAATTAATGGGGTCTTCCTGCCCCCCCCCCCTCCCCAATAACCCTTTCTCTGCATCCAGCCAGGCTTGTCCCACTCACAGCTTCAGAGAAGTTCCCCTGGGATTAATTAGGTAATGGCCTGAAGGGTTTGGAGGAGCCTGTAATAATTTATGAACACTGCATCTGAACCAGGTTATTGCAAGTATTCCTGTGTGCACAGAGCCGTCGCAGCTGGCACAGTGGGACCCCGAGGGGTGTTTGGGGATGGTGGCAGCATCACCATGTCACGGCAGCCAGCTCCATGCACCACAAAACTCATGGCCTGTCCTTAAAAGTGATGCTGCGGCTCCTCGGTGCTCCCCAGTGGGCACCAGTGCAGCGAGCCCCCGGGAGGAGAGGGGAAGTGCAGCTCCAGTGAAGGAGTTTGCTGGAGCACAGGGGAAAAAAGGAGGGAACAAGGCAATAACGTGGCACCCTTTGACCCCAAATTAGTAGGTGGAAAGAATTAAATTGCAGCTGATATTTAATACACACAGTAAAGGCATAAAGCCTGTGCCCACCACAGCCTGGGAGCCCTGCGAGACAAAACACCCCTGGCAGATTAGCAGCCCCCTCATGCCATAAACCTAAAGAATCATCTCTTGTACTTATTTCCAAGCCCTGTAATGTGTCAGCAGAGTATGTCACACCATAGCTCAGTAATCACAAAGCACTACACGCATTAAGAAGCAATTTCTCGTTAAAAGTCCTCGTGTGTTCCATGGATGGGAGCACAGGAGCATCCCCCGGGCTTCTTTGCCTCCCTCGGCTCCAGCTGCTCAGATGGCTGCTGCTGTGCTGCTCAACTCTGTTCAGGCGCCTACCGATGTTTAGGGGCTTTTCCAAGCTTGTTCACCTCCAGCTCCGCAGATGTTCATGGAGCTCAACAGGCTGCAGGGAAACATCCAGTTCCTGTGAAGCTGGAATCCCCTGCAACCGGCAGGGAAATGGGGGCTGTCTCCAAATGCAGGCTTTCGAGAGGAGCATCACTGCTCTTCTAGGTCCCCAGAGACCCCAGGTGTCCCATGACCAGCATCCCTGCTCTGAGACAGTAAAATGCCCTCCGGCATTGCTGTAGCCACACAGACAGCATGGGAGTACTCAGCCCCACTGCTGGGCTGTGCACTGGCCAAGGCCAGCTTCTGCCTTGTGCTCATCAAGGGCAGGTGAGATGTCCCATAATGTTCCTGAAAGGACCTTGTGATGGTAGGAATATATTGGGTATGATGGATGAGGGATGGCTATGAGGAGGATGGGGTAGGATGCCAGCCCTGCAACACGCATGATCCCAGGACACACGGTGATGACCCTGGTGAGAAAGCTGGGCACACAGCAAGCTCAGGGTGCTTGAGCACCTCCAATTGGAACAGGTACCACACGTATACCCCTGGAGCTGGAAGGGGTGGCGAGGGGCTCCGAGTCACATCATGGTAAACAAGGCTGTGATGGGGGGAAAAAAGCATTTTATGTGTATATGTATACATATATATGGGGAAGGAGCCTGGGGTCTCTGTAGATGCTGCCCCAGTGGGTGGGTGGTGGGAGCGGGTGATGTGCTGGGAGGCTGCAGCTCTGAGCCATGCCCATGTGTTTGAGCCCGTTGGGGATTCCTGACCAAGCCTCTAATGAGAAGTTCCAGGCAAGGCATCGGGTGAGCATCTCACTTGGGAGAGCAGCTTTCAAGAACCAAATAAGCTATTTTTATGACTTCCTCGGCTCCCAGCACAGCGTTGTACTGGGACTGTGTCTCCACTTGGATCATCCTCTCGGAGCAGCAAAGTCTTGGGCTCATGGTGTCCTCTGCTAATTGGGAGGAGATGAAGGCAGGCTGGAATGCTCCATTTTGGCTCATTCTCCTTGGCAGTGTCCCATATAGGGCCACCAGCACTGTGTAGCTGGTGTCCAGCTGTGCCTTTGACTATCCATCCTGGGATGCATCGTCAGAATGGGATGGCACTGATGTGTGGATGCAATGTACCCTCCTAAGCCTGGCACACCGCTGATGGCCCTCCTCGCATGAACATCAAAGCCATTCCTCAAGTTCTGGTGCATGGAAGGCACAGGATGCCCCAGAACGCCGCTCCTGGCTCCTCTTCTTCACCCTTCCTCTTCCTCTGCTGTGGTCAGGCTCTGTCCCTTCCCTTTTCCTAAGTATGAATCCCACGGAAGATGGAAGCCAGGAGGCATTGGCAATGACGACACTCCACAAAGCTTCTTATCCCCACCCCGGTCCCTCAATGTGACCAGTAGCAGCCATCCATTGCCCCAATTAGCTAGGGAGAGGGGAGCATGCATTTCTTGCACTGAGGGGCTGCAAGGCACCAGCCAGGGCTCCCCCGAGGGTCCCGGGGAGCTCTTCCCACCACCCCCAGGCCAGCTCTCCACCATGCTCCCTGCCCGCCCGGCATGGGGCTGGTGCTTTTCATCTCGGCTCTTTCATTCCCAGCTCAGTGGGAGCAGCCAAACCTGCGCCGGGGCTAATTGAAAGCCACATCAGAGTAAAGGACAGGGAGCTGAAAGCAGCGCACAGCTATTTCATCATCCAGCCTGACAAAGACACACTCACTTAAATCCATTGCTGGAATTTTATTTTCAAGCCTGTCACGCGGCTGAAAAGGCTATTGAAACTGTTTGGACGCAGTCCCGCAGGGGAATTTAGCTGAAGAGCTACTTTCTCTAAGCCAGCACCTTCATCTCCCAGGCTCTGTGATCAGATCAGCAACACAGCTTAGACAAAGTTCATCCTCTTGCCACCGAAAGCCACCTCACAGGATGGCCAAACTGAGTGCTGGTGGCTCTGGTCCCCACACAGGACTCTCCTCTGTGGGTGGAATGGGTGGCTGTTCCCACGATGTGCAACCAGCTCCGCTGGAAACATCGCAGAGGCAGGCTCTTGCCATCAAGCTAAACCTTGCTCTCATTTATACACATCTAAATTCAGAGCCCTTTTGGATTTTGGCCCAGTGTTAAGAGCCATAAGCACGGCTCTGAAATGTTCACCCTTTCCCCAATGTTTGGAGAGATGATTTCTCCAAGCAATTGCCCAACAGCCTCCTGCAAAGCACATCAAAGCTGGCTTCAGCCTATGGCTGGCCAACCAGCCCATGCCTTGGTCACCCATCACCATTCCAGCATGACGCCATTGTTGGATGCAAAGCTCTCCTGCTGTAGAGAGCAGGTGGTTTCCCCTAAAATGCTCGAGAAAGGAACTGTTGACTTCTTGGGAGAGTGAAGACACATTCTGGGAGGAGAGGTCTGGGTGAAAGAAGAGGAGAGGGAATGCCAGCCTGGAGACCAGGGTTGGGTGGGTGCATGGGCTGGTGAGAGGCTCTTCTGCAGATGAGAGGAGAGCAGGAGCACCTCTGTCTTATGAATAACCTCCCAGTGTGTTTAAGAAATGGCAGAATATCCCATAATCCATAGTCTGACCTAGACATAACAAGGCCTAAACAAAAGGCTAATTATTGCTTTGGCTCACAAACAGTGCTGATTCCTCCTCTGGGTGGAGGTACAGAGCTCATAGGAAGCCATGGAGGAGTCTAAAAACCTCTTGCAGAGTTCATCACCGGTGGTGGGAGAAGCCCAACATCCACAAAGGACTCTGGATCCAGCTGCAAGTGCAAGGACCTCTAAACACTCACTGAAGTCCCACTCCGAGCAGCCCATGCCAGAGGTGGCCCCACGGAGAATGACACACTGGTGGGTCTCTGCCTGATGGGGAAAGTCCTTGCTTCCCTGGGGGCAAACCATGGACCAGGAGTTGGTGGCTCCTCTGCTGCTGTTCATCACACACAGCTAAGAGGATCGAGCCCTCTGCCAGCATGTCCGTGACCATGTCCATATTCAGCATCTTCTGGCCTTCTGCTCTCACCCAAGCATGTG
Organism: Nycticryphes semicollaris; assembly: GCA_013400055.1. NCBI lineage: Eukaryota > Metazoa > Chordata > Aves > Charadriiformes > Rostratulidae > Nycticryphes > Nycticryphes semicollaris. The sequence continues at coordinate 236,320 of VXBJ01004005.1, read as the reverse complement.
TCCTGCCAGCACAACCTGTCTTCTTCTTCATAGCAGAGGTGGAGAGAACAGGTAAATAGCTCAGATCTATTTAAAAGCATTTAAAGCCCACGCAAAACCCCAAACTATCCATTTCCTTAAACAGGCTGGTTGGAAGACCTCCAGCTGGGCCATTAGCTCAGGTAAGTTCTCCACCATCCAGCCATGATGTCTGTCTGCCTCATGAAAACAAATACATTAAAAATATGTATTTACTCCTGAAATTGGCTTCAGCAGCGCTGAGCATCCCTAGAGTGATGAGTTTCACTTTGCACACCCAGCCGCTTCCCATGAAAACAGCTTAGTTTAAATTAAGAAAAGGTTTATTAACCCTTGTGTACCACGGTGTGCCCGACACTAGCAGCTGAGGAAATACCCTTGTGTGTATTAAATCCTGGGCTTGGTGGCAGCAATGTCCCCAAAGAGATCTTCAAGGGCTGTGTGCTCTCCTGCCTCAAAGGATTTCTTCTGGTTGCAGAGACAAACACGGCCAAGCTGAGAAAAGCCAAGAGGAGGGTGGTGTGTGGCAAGATCCATCCCTCCACGCACACCACGAGGGCTGACTGGGAAGGATCCAGAGAGTGAGTATCACTTTGGTACCCAGGTTTCACACTGTTCAGTGGAGCAGGGGGTATTGATTTCTGCCCAGGCTGCCACATGGCACCAATCATTAGTCTCTGAGCACTTCTCAAACATCCCATCTATTTTCCCAGTTCCCTCTGCTACGCTCCGAGGTCTTCTTGTCTTTATTTTGCAAGCGGGGAATTGAGGGAGAAAACAACCACTTGTTTTGCACGCCCCATTGGAGCTGCCTGAGGACATAGCACTCCCCGGCACTTCGGGTGTTCAAAGCAGAGCTCTGGGTGTAGCTGTACCTGCACGCCGGGCTCTGCGTTCATTTTCACCCCGTAGCACAGGGGCTTTGCCAAAAACTGTGGAGGCAAGATGCAGCCCTGTGAGCTGGCGGCATCTCACTGCTCCAGCAAAATAAATCAGAGCTCACAACTCATGCTGCCAGGGCTTGAAACAGCAACGTTCTCCCAGGGGTGACGTGGGAATGGTAGCTTTGCCGTGACCCCCTGGGGCTGGAGGAGGTTTGCAGTGGGCTGCAATGAGGCTGTGCTCTTTGCAGCCATCCCCCCTCCTCCTCCTCCTCAGTGACTCCTGCTTGAGTCACCCATGAAGCAGGACCCCGCTGAGGACCTGGGAGCCAGGGGATCATTGCTCACAGCATCTCCCCATTGCTCAGGGCATGAGGAGCACCAATCAGGGCACATCAAGAGTGAGAAAAACTATATGTCTGAGTCCAACATGCAGAGTGTGTGTGCACATGCGTGTGCACGTGTGTGTGCACGTGGGGACCATGCATGGGGCAGCTTTGGCCTTTCCTGCTGCAATTGCTTGCACATGCGTTGAAGCTCTGCAAGGACCCTGCCCCATCACCCCGGGTCAGGTTTTTCCCAGTACAGACCCCCCTGGGGCTGCAGCATGGTGGGTATGAGGCTTTACAGTGCCACTGTCTCCCAGCGCTGGACTGGGAACCGGTTGCTCTGAGCTGCAGGGATTTCCAGAAGAGGCAATTTCCCCGAGCCTGGCATCCTTTCAGCACATTTGAAACAAGCAGCAGAAATCTTCCAGGGAGTATTAAGAGATGCTTATTGTCTCAGCAAGACACAGATCTGATAAAGGTGAGGGACCAGACTGATAAACCCTCCAGTTAACTACCTAAAAAGATATGATTAGTAACTGATTGTATGCAGGCAAAAAGCCCGGTGTAGAAAAGAAATAATCTTATGATGTGAGTGTAACCACCCTTTCAGGCTTCCTGAAAGCACCTAGAAATTCAAAGGAGAGTCACTCTGGCAAGGCTTATTTTGGCTTGATGCCTTAATGAGGAAGAAAGATGTCTTCTCCAGAGGGGTATTTGCAGAGCCTGACCCAGGCATTCCCTCCTGCCCTGCCCTGGCTCCTACCCTTCCATGCCCTCAGCAGAGGAACAAGCAAGAGCCTGTTCCCAACAAAATGATAAACCCGGGAGCAGCAGTGACTCACGCGCTGGGGATGACTCATGAAACCATACTAAGCCACAGCATTTCTTGGCTTGGGGACAGAGGCAAAAGCCACCTCTGGCTATGAAGGTGCTCATGGCCCTTCCCAGTGACACACTCTGGAATGCCTTTCCCAGTCTGGGCACCAATTCACCCTCTCTCAAAGGGAATGCCCAAATGTGAGCTTTGCCTGGTTTTCCCAGTTATGAGATGGCCCCTTTTCATGGAAAAGATAGTTTTTAAAAGGTGGAGGTAATATGGATGCACACACGACATCTCCTTGGCCATTGAAGCAGGCATCCTGCCTGGAGCATCCCCTTTTCTCTCGCAGAGATGCTGGAAGGGGAGGCAATTTAAGTAGAGGAAACACAAGCAATTAAACACCCCTCTCCTCTGGATTAAACAAAGGAGGCCACAGAGCGGGTTTTGGCTGCTGGTGGAAATGAATAGGAGACAGAGCAAGAGGGAACATCCCAGACCTCACGTGGCAGTGGGGATCCGAGGGCTGCAGAAATCAGCTCTGTCACCATGGAGCCTGTCCCCATGGGTCTCTGTCACCCCCGACATCAGCTTGGAGGGATGGGTGGTGAAAGAGACTCCCCTGATGCTGAAGCATCACCCTCCAATTCATCTCCTGCCTATGCCATCAAAGCCATGATGGGCAGTGATGGTGATATGGGCATTTTCTGAGTTTGCAGCAGATTTTCCCAACCCTTTCCCAGAAGAGACTTCACCGCCAATTCAAAAATATCATTTACAACCAAGAAATTCTTCACCTTGCCTTTGGGCATGAATTTTTCCTCCTGCTTAGATTAGCCCACTGAGCTCTCAGGGTTACTTCACGGCCTCTCTCGGTGGCACTGTGAATAATTTCCATCCAAAGATGTAGTGCACTGCCACGATGAGGACAGGCTTCACGTGGACTTCTCCTTTTTCCTTTGCATGATGGATCATCTTCTTGATACGCAGAGAGTCATGATGAATTCCTCCTGGTAGGTCACAGGGGTTAGTCTGGGGGGAAACTGTGATGAATCAGCTGAGGAGCTTCCTGGCCAGAGGAAGCTGCAGCTGTACCAGAGAATAACGAGAGCATCCGCTTGGTTAGGAAAGGTATTTAAATCTTTTGCCCTGTGTTTAGTCTGATAGCTGTACAGTGGATTAAGCAAAGGCATTTACACCTTTCATTTAATAAGGACATATCTGAGCATCTGACTCTCCTTCATTATTAAATGCCAGGCTCTTGGTAGAAGATAAAAAAGGAAAAATAATTTTTCTTTTGTTTTAGTATCTATTTTCTTTCCTCCTGGGTACGTCAGCCTGCCCCGATATTAGGGCGCATGGTGTGGGAGCCTCTTCATCCACTACTACCAAAGGACCATAATGCAGGAGACCTCTCTTCTGCAAATGTCAAATTTCTAATTTTGCCACAAGTTTAATCACAAAATCACTGATTTCCCCCCAAAGCTTGTGAAATCTTGTGAAAGCAAATGCAAGCTTATTCAGAAACAGCTCCACTCACCAGTGCTATCCCTGGGGCAGGTTCCGGGGTAGTACCAGGAGGGGTTTGCAGACCCCAACCAGCAGGGATGGCTCTCCTTCTCCACCATCACCCCAAAACCTCCCCGACTCTTTCCCTGGCTGCTCTTTGAGCTCTTGGCTGGAAATTACTCCTGTCGGGACACCCAGAGCCACTGCCTAACTTGGTGAGACAAGGCCAGGCTGCTCGGCCAACATCCCCAGACACCCCATCAGGGTTTGTGCCACCATCCCCTCTTGTGCAGCAACATGAAAAGCGCTAGGCCAGCATTGCTATTCAGTGCTGGCTATTTATATCCCGAGAGGGAGATGAGGACCAGCCACACAGCTGAGCCAGCTCAGGCAAGCGGGGGATATTTTTAAGCCTGGGTATTGAAAAGGTTGGTAACAAACCCACAGCCTGGCTCAGCAGCAGCTGTGCCTGCTCCCCATCCGGCTGCCCCCAGCCACAGTCCCTACCCAGGGGGCCTGAGGCCAGGTCCCCATCCCAGCCTCAGGGAGATGCTCCATGGGACACGTATTTGTGTCCTGGGCTGTGAGCAGGGACATCAGGGCACAGTGAGATGAGCTGGACAACCCCGGTGGCTGCAAACCCGCTGGCTGGCTCAGACCTGGGCTCTCCATGCCAGCCAGCCTGGCTTTAGCCTCCTTACAGCCCAAGATATTACAGCTGGGGCAATTACAGTACACTTTTAATTGGATGCAAGTTACCAGGTGCCATGTGGGCACATGCAGCGTGACTTCTGAGCATAAAAAAGGAAAGGTCCAGTAGGTCTGCCGTGAAAAAAGTCTCCCATTGCAGCAGCCCTCAGCCTCCAGCTGGTTCCACCACCCGCTTGTGTCCTGGGTGGCTATGGTGGGATATACCTATACCTTCACCTGGATGGGTCCCTGGGTTTTACTGGTGTCATTAGAGCTAATCCAGGGTGAGCATTTCCTGTTCCTGGGACCCCTGCTGGTGCTGACAGCCTCCCAGCACATGGGGAATTCACTGTGTGGGTGCTCCCCCTGTGATCCCAATCCTGGCACCATCCCCTGGTTGGGCAGCTCGTCCTGCCAGCCTGATGGACAGACAGAGGAGGGATTAATACACACCATACTGAGTTGGGCCCCTCAGCTGCTGGGGACAAGTCAATGCTGTGCTCAGCTCAGCTCCACTGCCCTCTCTCCATCATACATCAAAGCCCCAGTTGTGCTCCTCAGGCATGGCCAGGCTGAGGTGGGTATCTCCACAGGATCCCCACCTGGGATGCCCCTGCAATGGACAGAGAGCACCCTGCCTCTCCCCAAGCCTGGCAACATGACTTGTCAGCATCACTCCTTCCCTCCTGATCTTCCATAACAGCCAGGCATCCCAGCAGGTCCCAGATCCTGAATTCCTGAACATGGGAGACTTTTCCAGACCCTTTTCAGGTCTCCCAGGCAATGGGTGATGAACCTTGAGCAGTGTAGGGAGGTTCTTGACACCTAAAGGTCTCCCCAAACCAGGAGGGAAAGAGGTAGGAGATGGAGGTATGGAGGTACCTCTGTGTTGGGGGGCCCCAGAACTGAGCCTGGGGATGCACCCAGAACCCCCATGGGGGCATCCCCACAGCATCCCTGTGCTCTGGGATGCTACTGGGGATTTTGGGGAAAATTTGAAATGTCCCTTCTGGTTCTCCTCTGCCCCAGCCTAGTTGGCTCCAGCAGCCCTGGGGTGGCTGTGTCCCCTTGGGGACAGAGGAGCTGCCCCCAGGGCTGGCAAGGAGCTGGCTTGGCACATACATGGCTTTTTCTGCTCTAAGGGGACACTTGCAGCCTTGTGAAGAATCAGCAGCTCTGTGAGCAACACATCCATGAGTGGAAATCAATGCAAACAATAGGAGCAATTTGCGGAGGAAAATACTGAGTCATTTTCAGCGTGAGTTTGGGAAAAGAAAGTTTTCCTGAATGCTAAACCAGATCAAATATTTCAGGTTCCACTTTTTCTTTTCCATTTTTCTCCTGAGAAAATGAACTCCCTGGCTCAAATCTAAGCTTTTGCCTAATTTCATTGGAAATCAGCAGGACTATAAAGTAATTACAGCTGAATTTGCAGTCTGAAGATGGGCTCTTGTCTGGAGCAGGGGGTATATGGGCACAGGAGCCAGCCCTGGATCCTGCTGGCTGGGCCCCTGGGCCAGGACAACTTTGGGGACCACCATTCCCCTTGGGGACAGCCTGTGGCCACAGCCATGTCAACTGCTTCCCAAACTGCCCAACTGTCCTGGGTTGAGAGACACGGGACTAATTTTTCTTCTAATGCTGGGGAAAATTGCACTTCTAGAAGACTCTAGTGTCTGAATTCATGAAAATATTTATGTTATGGCCTGTCAGGCTCTGTGAGATTCAAGGTCTCAGCGTTCTTGTATATCTTAGATCAGTATCAGGATTAATACTGATTCCTTAGTATTATTGTTAATTATTTAGTCTTATTCTCTTAAATCTATTTACATTTCTACCCTTGTGTTTCTTTGCCTTCCCCGATTTCCCTTTCCTGGGTGGGGAGGGGTCACCAGGTGACAGAATAATTGTCTGAACAACAATAAATTGTTATGGGTTTTCTCAAACCATAGCACCCACGATGCTCTGGCTGAGGCTTCCTCACCTGTGAAGGGTCTGCTGAGTGCCCATGAGTCTGAATCCACCCCTTGTGCTTGGAGAAACCCCAGGATGGGAGGAGTGGGGCAGGGAGGAGCACCCTAAACACACCAGACTTTGGGTGTTCTATCTCCATGCCTTCTCGTACCCATGGTCAGTTTTTTGTCCTCTCTGGGGCTAATCCAGCTGGCATTACAGCCAAGTGAGAAACTCCTGCTGACCCCAGCTGGGCAGGTTAGGAGCCTGGGCAGGGTGGTGGAAAGCAAACCAGGGACCCTGTTTGGGGATGGGCTCCTTTACCCATAACAGTAAGACATTGACGGTCCTCTCAGACTGACATGGGGACCCACCAAAGCAGAGACTTCCACCCCCCCCAGCCAGACTCTTTGTAATCTATATGATTTATTTTCATTTTCATGACTTTTTTTTTCTGCAAAGCCAGGTGGGTTTGAGCCTCTAGGTGAGGGAAGAGTTGGGGCCACGGGCTGCTGCGGCTCTTCTCTCTCCATTAGCTCTCTTATTGAGTTGTCTCTCGCACCGATCACAGCAGCAAAATCCACTACAGGCATATTAAGGATTCTCCATGCAAAACTGATAAGCTGAAGCCTCATTATTATCCCGCAAAGTGATTATCTTTCCTTGATGAAGTCTCATATTTGCCCAATTTCAGATGGAAACCTTCCCCTTTTCAATTTGAGACTAATTCATTTCTTGACTCCTGGTTACAGTGCAAGATATCACAAACACTCCCAGCCTCGGCTGGCTCTGATTTATATCGTTAAGAATCATTTACTTGCAATTAAAATGAGCCTTCAGGGCTTTTGCAAACAAGTCAGATTAGCTAATAGTAAAACATTTGCTTTTTGTAAACAGCGACTTCAGGCTATGAAACCGTCTGGGAGGGGAGCGAACCAGCCGGAGCTGCCCCGGGGCTACGGGCAGAGGAGAACCAGAAGAGATATTTCAAATTTCCCCATAAATCCCCCGCAGCATCCCTGAGCAAGGACTCTCCCATGAGGGTGCTGGGTACATCCCCAGGCTCAGCTCTGGGGACCCCTGGCACAGAGGTGCCCCCAGCACATTCATCTCCCACCCCTTTCCCTCCCGCTTTGGGGACCCCTTTGAGGGCTCCCTGCACTGCTTGGGGCTCATCTCCCATTGCCCAGGAAGCCCAGAAAGGCTCCAGAAAAGTCTCCATGTGAAGCCCCGGGGATCTGGGACCTGCATACTGCAGCACAGGCCTCCGGTGGAGATGTCACCTAGCAGCGTATCCTTCGTAATTAAGATAATTAACAATAGGATCATGTAATTGGCAAACCCTCCTGCTCTTGGCTCTTCTTTTACAGCTGCTCCATGCCCTGAGCAACAAGAGGACAAATTCACCCCGTACACACTAACAAATCAGTCCAACAACCCTCTTAAAACATTAATTTGGCCAAATCCTGCACAAATACCCCAAATCCCAGCATGGAGACCCAGCACCCGGGGTGTTTCAGAGAACTGAAGGGGAAGAACAGAGTCAGGTTAGTGGAGATGCCGGGCAGCTGGGTACCCAAGGGGCTTGGCACCAGCTGGTAAAGGGACATCGGAGTGCAACCACTTGGAGAGCAACCAAGAAGAGGGTCTTAAAATTGCCGAGTGTAAATATATCAAACCTCATATTGGGCACTTTGCAAAAGGCTCCAGCTGTGCTTAAAACTGGAGATAAACTGTAGCAGGATGCATTTGTGGGGTGAGCTGTCTCTGCTTTGGCAAAAGCTGGAGAGATTTCTTGGTGTGTCCAACAGCAGTGGTGGCACAGGGAGGGGCAGGGGGTCACTTCCAGGGCTCAGGACAGCCTTCAGGTGGCTCAGGTAGGACACTGAGCTCCTGTGGCACTTTGAAAGCACCTGTTTGGCTGTCTGGGTTCAACACAGCAAGAAATGGGAGTTTCAGAAAGAAACCATGATCGCTCTGAGCTGCTCCAGCCTTAGTATAGGTGAGGGTATGAAGGGGGACTGGGGGGTGAGGGGAATAAACTGGTCTGCCCATAGTGAGATAAAATCCAGATAATACATCTTTTTGAGTGGCTGCCCAGCAGCAGGCAGTGGTTATCCCCAGGTGCTGCTCACCCACAGCTGATGTTCACCACATCACCGACCAAAGGGACCAAAAGCAGCTGCCCCTCATTGAGGTGGAAGGGATGGCAGAGCTGGTCTTTGTCCCCAGCTTCTGGCTATGGTGGGAAACCCTCTGCACTTGCTCACCTACAACAGGCTCAGAGAGGGAGCACCTAGCCCACAGTAAGGACATGGGGTGGGCTGATTTATGCTCCCAGGCGAGGAGGGGACATGCTTTACTTGCTGTAGGCAGGGTGTTAGAGCCAGGCAATCAAAGCAGTTCCATAGGAGGGGAGATGGTGGTGCAGGATGCCATAGCTGTTGTCCTGCCTGTCTTTCCTTCATGCTGGGGTGTTGTGAGGTCTTCATGCTCAGCCTGGGGTAGCCCTGGGTTGGTGGGAGGTGGATGGGATGGGTGCAAGGGGAGCTGAAGGAGCCAGTGGGGTTTGCATGAGCTAGTGTAGGGTGAGCACATCTGGCTGAGCTATTAGCTCTCCTCTCAAAGCCTGTTTGTTTGGTGCTTTGGTAACAGGACAGAAACCTCATAACCTGTGTCAAAGGCATTTATGTCTCCTCTAATGAGGAAGCCCTCCAGGCTGCAGAGCTGGAAGAAAACCCAGCAGAAGAGGACTGGCCTAGAGGAGAAATAAATCGTCTCCTGGCCATGGCTGTAAGAGTGACCCAGACAAGTCTGCAGGCAAAGCAGCTCCTCCACAGGTGAGGCAGCCATGCCCCAGCTGCTGAGCGGTGCCAGGGGCAGCAGGATTGGGGATGTCTGGAGGGATGCAGGTTTGGATGAGCCGAGATGCTTGGTGATGTGGGTTTCTGCACCCTTTTGCTCGGAAGCCTGACTGTTGTGGCTTGTCTTGATGCTGATTTGTGACTTACTGTGCTGCTTGGGGCACTGCTGGCATAGCTTCCCAAAGGCAGAGAGCTTGTTTTGGAGAGGAGGGGACACAGTCCCCTGAGCCATACTGGCTCCTGGGGTGTTGGTGATGGATATTGGTGTGGAGCTGAGTTCTGCAGCTATGATACCTGACAAAGTGACCTGCTGCCTGCCAGGTCCTCTTGTGCATGCCCCACTCATCCCTCCTTCAGTGCAAGCAGCTAGTTTTACAATGGGTTTATCTTTTTTTGTTAATATAAATTTTTTAAAAAATCATTAAAGCTGATGGGAAAGCCCAGCCAGGCTGATGTATAGGGCTCCTCCAGGAATGAATCCGTGGTTGTGTCTGTTCTTGGTCTGCAGGAAAGACCGGAGAGTCCCAGGCCTGGGGCAGGCAGCTACTCATCTCCTGGCCTGTGCCAGCCCACCAGCCTTGCAGAAAAAATGCAGGTTTTATGCAGGATTTTTTGTTCTTTGTATCTAAATCTGGATGCAATTCTGATGTAAAGGGTGTGGTGTCAGGCCCTGGTGTGGCTGAGGGTCTCTATCACCCGTAACTGAGGGGCTGAAGGTTTCCAGAGCCAGGGCTGCAATTGGAGCCCTATTCTCAGTGAGCATTAACAAAGCTTTTCTGTCCCTGAATTTGTCTAATCCCTTCTGAGCCCACTGATGGCTTTTGGCTTCTAGAGATTTTTCACCCATGAAGTCCACAATTTGGCAGTACTTGGAAAAGGTCCAGCTTTTGCTCCCAGCCCCCTCCCTGATGGTTTTGGTTGCTTCAGTGGAAGGGGAAGGTTTTACCACACAAAGGGTCTGTCTTTCACAAGCCCACAGGCAGGTCTGAGCAGCCTGGTCTAGTGTGACATGTCCCTGCCCCAGGACAGGGGATTGGAATTTGAGGATTTTTAAGGTCCCTTCCAACCTAAATCATTTGATGATTCTAGGTTCCCCTACTTATGCTAAAAATCCCTTGGGCTTATCTGCCCATCAGAGCTTCCTCAAAAGCTCTGCTAAAACTCCCTCTTGTGAGCCAAGTGACAGTCACATTTCCTGCTCTTCTGCATCAAAACAAAACCTGACAAATGGCTTTATAGCCGAAAGTGGAGTGAGAGGTGGCAGAAGCTGGCCAAGGTGGGATGAAAGCTGTTGGGGGCTATGCCAAAGTCTCTGCCTTGACAAGTTGCATGCAGCCGAGCCATGCTGGCCTCCCTGCAAGCACCATAGGTGAGCAGGCAGCTGGGAATTACACTCTGGCTCCACCACGCAGCTGAAGTTGCTGGTGCTTGTTGTGGAACAACCCACAAGCTGTCAAAATCACTATCCTGTCCTTGCTTACAGTAAGGTGTCTGCTTTGGGTGCCTTTTTAAGGATTCTCTGCTGGTCTGGGTGATGGATGTGTGGCAGAGCAATCCTGCCGGATCCTGACTTTCCCAGCTGTGGGTGGTGTGCCAGGGTCCCACTGAGCTGCTGGAGCAGTGTCCAGCTCCATCACCACACACTGCAGTATCAGCTGGCCTGGGAAACTTTTCATTAACTGTAGGCTCCTAAAGAGACAATTGGCTTTTATATAGAAGCACAGAATGGTTTGGATTGGAAGAGACCTTAAAAGCCCATCCATTTCCACCCCCTGCCCTGGGCAGGGACACCTCCCACCACACCAGGTTTCTCAAAGCCTGGTCCAACCTGATCTTGAACCCCTCCAGGGATAGAGCAGCTACAGCTTCTCTGGGCAACGTGGGCCAGGGTCTCACCACCCTCACAGCAAGGAATTTCTTCCCCACATCTCAGCTCAATCTCCCCTCTTCCAGTCTGAAGCTATTACCCCTCCTCCTATCTCTACATGCCCTTGTAAAAGGTCCCTCTCCACCTTTCTTGTAGGCTACCTTCCAGATAATGGAAAGTTGCTATAAGGTCTCTCAGGAGAGAAAGACTTCTCTTCTCTAGGCTGAACAGCCTCAACTGTCTCAACAAATCTTCATAGCAGATGTTCTCCAGTCTATTTTAGATTAAAAGCTATTGGAACACTTTAGAAGCATGTATTTAATTGCCCGGTATTTTCTTGATATTAACCACCACCACCACGACCACCTCCCACCCCCACACCCCCCCCCAAAAACAACCATCCTGCAACTTGGGATATTTTAAGACATTTTCACAGCATTAAAATGACCAAAAAGGAGATATGGCTGCTTGGAAAGAGAAGAGAAATTGATCTCTGCTGATGGGTGGTGGTTCTTGCCCTGATTACCCGAGAGGTGGGGGTAAAGGGGTTCTCACCCATCCTAAGTCCATTTGGCCTCATATAGACACTAACCTTAGCAAGAAGGTGTCCTCAACAGCAAGGTTAACACACTGTCACAGTGAGCTGAGGTCACAGAGGTGGCTCTTGCCTCCTGAAGACCTCTGAGCAGGACACTAATTCCCTCTAGTTATCAGCCATGGCTTCCTCTGATTACATGCAGTATTTACTTGGTGACTGGTTAATTTGAACCTATGGAGTTATTAATTATAACTTTAATCTGATCATTGCTTTGTTCCATTTTTAATTAGCTTAGTAAAACTGAAGTCATTTAACTTGGTAATAGACTTGCTTAAGTGCACGTCTGATTGCATATCCCTTTTATATCCATCAGCAGAACTCGGACTGGCTCACTCCATCAAACTGCAACCTGGGGCATGAACTCTGAGCAAACCTCCAGCAATATTAAGTTTACAAGCAGGCTACTCCATTCCAAAGCGGCTGAGCAGTCCCCTGTACCTGTGTTAGAGCTGGCAGCAGGAGCCAGGGAGTGGATAAAACGGGAATTTGAAGCTTAGCAACTATGCAATCAAGAATTGGCCTTTTTCTCATCAGCACAAGGGACTGTTTCATTCTGACACGAGGCTTAGAAGAGCACAACCCCAGGTGTTTTAGTGGGCACCACACTGCTGCTCCTGAACAGAGGGAGCTCAGTCTGTGCACGCTCTTGTGGCTAGCGGTCAGTGGAGACTGGCAAGCAGATGGATGGTTTGGAGTTATCTGCTCTCAACGATTTTAGTGATGCTCACGGGAAGCTTTCACTCTGATATCTTGGAAAGAAGCCGAAGCTGCTAGCAGAGGGCATGGGGCTGAGCAGTCTCGAGTGCATCCTGGACCTGCTGGCATTGACATCCCCAGCCACACAGGCCAGCTGGGCAGCGGGGCTCAGCTTTTATAGCCTTTGATGCTGACATCTGACAACTCATTTATGGTCTGAGGGCTCAGAATCTGGTATCTTGCTGCACTCCCAGCTCTTCTGGGTTACACGGGGCAAATAATTTTCTTGGTTTCTCCATCTGTAAGGAAGGGATAATGGTGCTGGCTGCCACTGCCTTGGGAAAGCTGTGGATTTGAAGTGCTCTCACTGGAAGGAGTTTACTTTTTCTTTCCAACTTCTCTGCTTCTAGACTTGCTCAGGCTTTTGGATGGCGTCTGCAAATGGAAGGATATACTGTGGGGTTCTGCCTGCCCTAAAAACATCTGCTGTTGCACTATCCGTGACCAGTGGTAACTGCTATGCTGATACAGCTCCGGTGCTTTAAAGGAGGTGCTGGAGGTGAAAAGTGTGGCACCTCCACATGGATGAGAGTTTTAAACAGAATAGTAGCACAAGAAAGTGGCAGTAATTTAACAAAAAGACATGTTTTGTCCTTTTTCTCCCTTCCTGATTGCATTCAGTGCTGGCCCTTGCACAAGTGCTTGTGCCAGGCTTTGGCTGAGCAGCAGCAGAGCCAGGGGGGCAGAGGATTGAGGCACGGCTGTGGCAAACCGAGACCAGAGTCTGTACAGATTTACCAAAATTGCGAAGCAATCACACCTTCAGTGGGTGGAGGCGCTGGGATCATTGGGCACGAAAGTGCTAATGAAAGAGAACCACTTCCCCACCATGTTTTCTACTTTCTCCCACTTCATTACTTAATTCACAGCAGGGCAGTTCCACATCCATCCTCTCAGGACTGAATTTAAGCAGAACTGTATTTAATCACCTGTCTCATTAATCCCTGATATTCTGTGTGCAGACCTTGCTAGCGGAGCTATGCAGGAAGGCAGTGCTGAGGTGGGAAGGAAATAAACAGCTTTATCTTAATAGAAAGACAAATCACCGGTTTTTCAGCTGCTAAGTGCTGTTAACTCTACTGGTTTCACTGGAGGATGTGGCCTGAAATATCCCGAGTGCCCAAGCATCATGCTGTAAAAGAAGGATGGATGCTGTGGAGCCGGAGCAGGGCAATGCTCTGCAGGGACAAGAGAATGCTTGTCTCAGAACTGGACCAAAAGGACTACCTCTGTTATGGCATGGCTGTCCCTATCCCCTGGGATCACCTCCAGGTTATCCAGGGTGAGCGTTCCCTTTGGATTACACCTTTTTCCCTGGAAACTGCAGGTGTCGGAACCAGTCCCCACTTGCTATGGGGCAAGGGGTGGCTCCCTTGTTCTCTGGCCCCAGGGCTGCAGCAGGGAAGGCTGCGGCTGCAGAGGATTGCCATGGTTACTGGTACTTTCCTCATCATCCTTGCAGTTTGTAACCACAGCTCAGGGCAATGCACCACAAAGCAGAGGATTTCCAACCCCTCCCAATGTCCCTGTTCCCCAGGACAGGGAGGGCAAAGTCTGCTCAACAGGAGGGAGTAAGGAGAAGGGGGACCCCTTCTTCTGACCTAAACTAGGGAAGTGAATGTACTTCAATTGGCTTCAAACCATCCCTCCACATCGTTCTCCCCATGCCACAGCCTGTCTGTGATTTCTAGGCAAAATGAGTGGGGACCTCAGTAAGGGAGAGAGACTCAGCACAGCCATAATTACTAATTTATGGTCAGAAGCCACGCAAAACTCTTCCAGCACCTCTCTAGCAGTGATGTGCTGCTTGCTGGTTTTCCCTCCTCTTGTCTCTCATCTTCGCTCTCCCTTTCATCTCTTCTTGTTGCTCCTCATGCCGTGTGTCAACTTGGATTATGGTCCCTTCCTTCACTGGGCAGAAACTCACGATGTCCGCTCCCTACACTGGGCCCTTGGCAAGTGACAGCCATTCCAAATCACCAGGGAAAAAAAAACCCTAAAGTCAAGTTTAGGCAGACAGTCCTCCTCTGGATGAACTCACACAGGATCCCTCCTAAAAGCTGTTAAATCTCCAAAGCACCCCTTTGACACAACATCTATGGGTCTACAAAACCTGTCCTTTTCCCCTTATCTGCCAGAAAAAGCCTGTACTTCAGGAACCGCCTACCCCACCTAATTGGTGCTAATTAACACCCAGGCATGAAAGCAACAGTTGGCACACCTCAGGGTTGTAATAATTTGGGTTTGACCATGTCCCCCATGTGAACTGGCTCAGCTTTGGGTGCTTGCACCCTACTTTTGGGCACTACTCCTTCCTCCTTGTTACCCCATCCTGACCTCATTTTTCTCGGGCATTGTGCAAGCAGTGGATGATGGGGACCTGCACGCTCTGCTCCAGCAGGACAAATGAGGTTGGGGTGGGTTTTTTTCCCCCCAGTATTTCAGCTATAAATAATTGAGCATTTTAAAACTACGTTTCTGTCACAAGACTCTAGAGGAAAAGGTCTGGATCTGATATACAGGTATGTTTTTAAGCTGTGAGAGATTGATTTGTGCTACTCTTGCCCAGCTGACACCCGCATTCGGTCACCTCAGAAAAGGCCTAGCCTGCTCCTGCAAAGAGGAAAAATTGCTGGCTCCTGAGCAGCCCTGCTGCAATACTTGTGCTCGGGGACACAGTGGTGTCCCAAGCCCTGCCAGTGGCACCTGGGAGATCTGCTGCGGACAGGGAGCAGGATCAAGCCATGTGCCCCAGGGCATCCCATGGCAGAGCAAAGCAAGTGTAGAGGGCAACCAAAGCCAGGGCTGCCATCTCCCCTGGTGTGGGCACAGAGCAGCCCTCCCCAACTATTCAGGGTGTTTCTGTGCCTTATGTGGCTGGTTTCCAGGAAGGAAGAACAGCTCGAAGCCTCAAGGCCTTCTAACTGGCTCTTCCTACTATTGCTTTCTGAAAATAACAATAGTGGGAGGTTTATGTTCCTTCTCTTTTTTTCTTAATTCAATCTTTTCAGGGATGTTACAATTGCTTAAGTGGAGCTTTCCCTGATGTGATGTCAGGGTAAGCTGTATGGCAAAATTACAGCTAGCTCAATTAGAGCTGTGTTTTCTGCTGCTCTTGAACATTTGCAACAATTATTAGCTTTCTAGTGCCTAAGAGAGTAGAGTGTGCTCTTTACACCAGCTCCCAACTCTCCAGTTCTCTCCATGCTCTGGGTGGCACCAAGACCTGTTCAAAGAGCAGTGCCAGCTCTTGGGGTGATTTGAAGTGCCCAACATCGTGCCTGCAGTGCCCCTTCCACAGCAATGTCACCTACGGGTACTGCCAACAAGCTGGTGAGCAGAAAGATGCTAAAGCTGCCAATGCTTTCCTGGAAAGATCCAGAAATAAGTAAGTACCTTTATATACACTATCTTCTTTATCTAATACAGCCATACACACAAGATGGGTGAGACCTTTTATTCTGGGGAAGCTGCACAGATAGCTGTTCAGCATGTCATGCCTTGCAAGCTGGACTCAGATGAGCCCATCCATTCTGCCCACGCTTGAAAGCCATGTAACTAACCTGAGGGAGCTCCTCATCCCAAAATTAGAATCTGTCTGAATTTGTTTAAACCATTGGACAAAGGGGGTTGAGATGAGTAGGGCAAGGACAGGAAAGGAAATATGTATGTTCTTGAATGAGAAAGCCTGGGCTAAGATACTGCTCTTCATAGACTCACAGAATGGCTTGGGTTGGAAGGGACTTTAAAGATCATCCAGTTCCAACCCCGTGCCCTGGTCAGGGACACTTCCCACCAGACCATGTTGCTCAAAGCCCCATCCAACCTGGTCTTGCTGGATGTATGGATCTAGACAGATAGGTGAGACCTGAGCTTCACGTTTCTGCCTCTGCATCAAGTGGGCAAAAACACATCTTTTGCAGTGACCAAGTTTCTGGAGAGCCAGGAGTGATCATTCAAGGCATGGGAAAGCCGCAGACATACCATGTAGGAGACACCATTGTACCCAGCAGGATGCTTTGTAAGTCCGTGTTACCTTTTTCTCCTTCACAGAAGAAAGAGCAGAGATCAGCAGAAAAAACTACTGGGTGTGATGCTCATCCTCTTGCTACAATACCACAGGAGGTGGGAAACCCTACTAATTTTTCTCCTGGTAAAAGGATTTATTCATGTCTTGTTAGAAAATGCTGCCCCATTCTTCCTCCTCCCCAGGGTACAGACTCGCAGCATGGCCACTTTCCCATGCGGACAAGCTCAAAGATGGGGAGGAAATGTGATTTTTCCCTGATGGCTTTCCTCCCAGTAATCTTAGCTGCTATTTGTAACGGCAGCAGATACTGCATCCTCAGACAAAATCTGCTTTTCAAGTGATGATGGCCCTTTTTATAATAAATGCTGCCAACTCCCAAAAGTGATAGCTCACAAACAATCAGCGAGAGGACAACAGGAATGCTCTTTGAGATGCTGTGCAGAATAGATCATCCACTGTACAGCAACAAATCAAATTTAGGGAGAAAGAATTTGAAAACAAATTACCAGTAAGATATTTCAAGCTGACAGCAATTTGGAGCAACTTAGGTCTGTCTGGTAAGAACTGTATTCCTTTTATTTCCCTGTCAATATCAGCTACCTTATAAGATTGGTTTCTCATAGATAATTCTCTTGTGTGGAACAGAAACTCCTGAGTACACTTAAGTTGATAACTCTCTCTTTGATCATATTTCGGTAGCAATGCTTTTCACCTTGATGGCAGGATTTCTGCCTTTGGATGAAGTTTCCCATGCCTAAAAAGCCACGTGGTTTTGGGACTTCCAGCCTCAGGGCCTTCTGGTGCGGTGAAGGCAGTGTGGTCCTGGGCCTGGACTCAGGGCTGAGAATGGCAGGGATATGAGCTCCGGGTGGATACTGCAGGGGTATGAGCACCAACTTGCTCTGCCTCAGTTTCCCTGCTACTACAGCAGTATAAAAACTGCTTGTATGTATTTCTCCCTTGATGGGAGATGGATAATTAATACTTGCTGGTAATACCTTCCCCTCAGAAATGCTGAAACATGAAGGCTTACGGGTGTTCTTCCTTCAGCCTGCAGCCTGAGAGGTGAGGACATCACTTTTTGGGTGCCTGGAGGAGTGATGGTGGAGCTTCGCATTAGGAACAGGCGGGGAAGGGAATATCAGATATGGTGCAACCACAGGCTGAACATTGCTCACAGCCCGGCTCTGGCTCCAGGCTAATGTCACTGGTGGAGCCCAAGTGGAGCATGGCTAAGAGAGACACTTGGGTGGAGGTGGAAATGGGGAGCGATCCCACTGGGCACATGTGGGATGTCCATTTCTCCATCGCACTGAGTGCTCGCCTTGCACTGGATGCAGTGCTGGATGTGTTAATTACCGAGGCAGGTCATTAATGTCGCTCAGTAAGCACAAAGAGGATGAGGCAGGGAGGAATGTGTTGGGGGCAGAAGGGAATGCAGCAGTGCTGACATGCCCCGAGCAGGAAAGACATAAAAGGAGTGCGCTAGTCTGTAATTTGCCTGCAATTTCTCCTTGGGAAGCAATGAAAGTTTACAACGAGCCGTGGCAATGCCCCTGTATCTCTTCCAGAAAGTGGCACATAAAAATAGGTTCGAATTGCAGTGAGAAAAAGAGAATTTTGACATTCCTTTAAAGGCTCTTTGTGGCCAAGTGCTCCCAACCTATTTTGGCCAAGTAGTTAGTAAGAAGGATGTGTAGCTCATTTTGGTTGCCATCGGCTAAGACAAGCCAGAAATAAGTCTCTGTGGAAGGAAATCAGCTGAGCAGAGTGATTTGACTAGTTTAATCTTCTGAAATAGAAATGAAGGGATTTGTGCTGGTTTAGCAAAGCCCTAGTTCCCCTCAGGGGTGTCCTCAGCCTTGGAACAGGAGACTGTTTCCACTTCGGTTTCTCAATTGCTCCCCCTTGGTGTTTTGGGACAGCTTTTGCCTTGCTGGAGCCTCGTGTGACACTGCTGAGCTTCCCGGGAGGGTGGAAGGGAGTCTGGTGCTCCAGGTGTGTGGTCAGGTGCTGTCAGCATGGGATTTGTTTCCTCCTCCAGCTTCTGCTTTGTGTCTAACATGTGGGAGTAACTTACTCATCAGGAGGGAGGAAAGCCATGATCCAATGATGGTTTAAATTTGTAGCTTAAGTTGTGGGTCCTTTAACACCTTAAATTAAAATCACCCAGTACTTGTTTTGCACCAGATCCCCCCTGGATAAAGAAAGCAATGCACAATGCCTATTTATTCAAGCAGTGCCTTAGAAACTGAAACCTTATTGTCTGTTCTCCATGGATATGAAATACTCAGTGATGTAACAGAAGCTCCATTTAAAATTGTGAATTTCTTTCCCCAGTGCCCTTGGCTAAGCTTTCCTTCCCCGCACAGTCCCACTTCTCTGGGAACCATATTTCAATGGTGTTCTACTCCCTTCGTCTTCACAGCATTTTAGGATCTTTCCAGATGGAAAGTGCCATAGAAATGTAAAACCTTATTAATTAAAGGCTGAAATAGATGCAGTGTGTGGAGGTCAGTGACTCATGCAGTAGGATTCTCAGGCTTCTGCTATGCATTGCCTCAGGGCGCTTTTTTGAATGTTCCTTTCTCTGGGGCTATGACAATTTACTACACAAAGGCTGTGTGAACCAGAGGTGAATGCAAACTACTCCAGCTGGGCTGTTCCCTAGTTGGCAAAGCAGCGACCAGTGAACCCAGTTTATCTGAGCTTTTGGGGACAGCATAATTTCTCCTTGTTATGGTTTCTGCCCTTTTTGTCCAGTGTATGTGCATGGTGGGATGCTGCTGAGTGCCACACAGCCCCTGCACTC
This sequence comes from Nycticryphes semicollaris, assembly GCA_013400055.1. Taxonomy (NCBI): domain Eukaryota; kingdom Metazoa; phylum Chordata; class Aves; order Charadriiformes; family Rostratulidae; genus Nycticryphes; species Nycticryphes semicollaris. Next base: position 217,196 of record VXBJ01004005.1, on the reverse strand, counting down.
GTGGTCATGCTGTTGTTATGAATCACTTCTGGGTTCCTCTCTCCGGATGCTCCAGGAGCACTCACTGGTGGAGGAGGAGATGGTGTTTCCATTAGGATCCAGTGATTTTCCTGAGCATGAACCAGGGCATGTTTCTAGCAGACAGTTTTTCTTGGAGAGGGTGGGCACAGCAATCGTAAGCCCTGGAACAGCAAGCACTGGTGGCTGTAGCCCTGGCTTTGATAAATCCCTTCTCCTCCTGACTGAGGGTCATTTAATCGAGGTGGGTGTTTTAGCTATTCTACTGTGATGTACAGATTAGGTGGTACAGTGCAGTCCCACCAAAAGCACCATCTACAAGTGTTTCTGCCCTGCAAACTGCAGTCCTGAGGCATGCATGGCCCCAGGACATTGGGATTTCATTCCTGGCTGTGAGGATGATTCCTAACTACATCCTGGGAGACCATGTTAATTCTGATATATCTGAGCTCTGAAGGGGAACGGTGATGTCTCCCGGCTGCATGGAAACACCGAGACCAATTCTGGGGAGCTCCCAGGACTTGATGCCATAGCAGGCATGAGATGACATTTGTGCCAGACCCTCAATTTTGTCACTTTGCTGGCTTTATCAGAGCCACCAGTCCTCAGGAAATGCTGCATTTTAGGGTAATTTACATAGCATACCTCCCCCAGCTGCGAGGTCCCTGGCTCCCTCGCTGGCAGAGCAGGGATGGGGACCTCTGCAGAAGCAGCAGAGGTGACAAGGCTGTAACTGCTCCTCTGCAGTCAGTGCAGTTGTCACTGCACCGCTGCCCTGGGGGTGTCCTCACCGCACAGTGTGACATTGGCTTGCAGAGAGCCTCAACCCTCTGGCATTTGGACCCTGAGTTTCTTTTATCATATTTTTAGTCTTTCCTCTTCCTATTGGTTGACTGCTGCCCATTCAGCCTCTACTGCAGCAACTTCTGCCCATCATTACACCACTCTACATCTTTTCCACTTCCCTTATTCCTTTTCTTTCCTTCCCTCCCTCATTCCCTCTTAAGTGCCCCATTGCCATCTCCCGCCCCAGCAGTCCTGTCTCTGCACCCTTCACTTCTCTTTCAACACTCACTCCTCACAAATAACACAACTGAACTGCTCTTTTTTTTCAAAACCCACAAAGTTCAAACACAACATTTTGAAATGGGCACGAACGGGCGCACAGAGCGACTACTTCATTTCACCAATGTTGTCACAGAAATAGAAAATCCAGTTCCTATGAAACATGTAATTTAGACCCATTGTACGATGGGACTGGCAGACAACGTTGTTACACCAGGTGCCACATAAACAAGTCCCCGTTGGCACTCAAGCCCGTGCTGGGATTTCACAGACACAGGGCAGCTTTCCTGCTGTGACTACACCCACCTGGGTGTCTTCAGGTGGCACTCGGTAGGGACTGCCCTTGTGCACACTTCTGAGTCATGTGGATACGCTGCCAGTGGCACGCAATCACCAGCCACGTCCTGCTCCTACCAGCTACACCTCCAAAGTGCACCAACAGAGGTGAGACTGAAAGTGTTTGTTCATTTTATGCACTTGACATCCTGCCCACAGTGTTGCTGCAGCAGCCTCTCCTCTCCGCCTGTCCTCTTCCTTGGTTTATGTTTTTCACCCAGTGAAAAGGGGTGAGACAAGCACTTAAAAGAAAACCAAAAAATGAAAAACAACAAACCAAAAAAAAACCAAACCAGGAAAACGGGATTACAAAACCATAAATGCTGTTAAGAGGTAGATTTGGGTTCAAGCAGAAAACTTCTAACTCATTTCAGAAAATGGATTAGATTTCAAGCTGCCGGCACAGCCCGATGCTGTCTTAATGACATTTACTGGATGGGAAGTGTTAGCTATTGTTCCTGGGTGCCTGTCTAAACAACACCCTGCATTTTAGTCTCGTTGACAGAGCCTGCCACCATGTTCCAGAGCGAGCTGTTAATTAAGAGACAAAGCCCAATCTCAACCTAGCTGGCTCTATTTTTATATAATTTTATTTTTTGTTTGCCGAGTCTTTTAACTCACTCCAAAAACCAGCAGAGCTGCCAGCTGATCTCCTATTTTTTCCTTCCCTTTTCAGTGGTGCGGTGCAGAACGTGTGATTCTCCACAACTCCAGGCCTCCTACCTTTGAGTTTGTAGTTTTAAAAGAGATTTTTTTTTTAAGCCTGACATTTTGTCCTGAAAGGATGTGAGACGTGCAGAACCGCCGAATGTGGAAGCCACCACAGGAGGCCAAGACATGATATTAAAAGGAGTAATGAAAGAAAGCAAGCTATTGAAGTGTAAACTCAATTTTACTGAGAGTATGCTACAGATCAGAAATGAGTAGTTTGAATCCCTGGTGCAACTGACACCAAAATATTAATGGTTTGGTACAAGCAGGAAATACAAAGAGCTTAAAAAATCTGTTTGCTCTGTGTTTCCAGAGAAGAGCCTGTTTGTTAAGGCACTGAAGACCCTATATTATTTTAATAACATGTATCTCAGTCAGTATCATAATTACAGATCTCCCATTCTTTCGATTAACGTCACTCACCAGCAAGGTTGGACTCTTGATCCCTATCTTCTTTCTGGACTGTAAAACAACAGTACTCCATTTATTTCCTTGTCTTGGATCCCTTTCTTGGATTAAACCTGCAGGAAGGAAAAATGTAATCTAAATCGCTGCAGGACACCGTCTGTCTTCCTGCAGGAAAAGCCTGTAGGAGCATGGCCAAAATAGGAAACCCGTCCCTGCTAATGCCATTGAACCAGGACCCAGAGGAAAGTCACAGTCCTGAACTGTGGTGCTCCTTTGCCGTGACACTGACCTGGGGGCTGCCCTCCTCAGGAATCTGCATGGGCTGCCCCTTCTCCCTCTCTCTCTAATGTGCCTTGGATGAACCTACCTCCCTGGTAGGTTCAATCTCTCTCTGTTTTGCTGAATATTGTCCTGGTTGGAGGATGGAGTAAGTAGATTCAGGTATCTCAGAACTGCTGGTAAATGAGTCATGAAACATTAAATTTATTCAATTGCTTTTACAATCCAATACAAGTGTAAGTTCTGTAGAGACATCTGTATTAAAAACCATCTCAAAACACACCACAAAAAATCCCGGAGTAATTTGTCATAGGATAAAAATGGTCACTCTCTGACTTTGCAAAGAAACCCTTGAAACAAATTACCGCTTAAAGACAGCTCTCCCCATCTGCACACCTGCCTCTCAGGGTTGTGGTTGGGTCCCTAAAGCCTCCCTCTATTCTGAGAGGGGCTCTGGTGGCTCTGCTTCTACCTCAGGGATTTCCCATGTCCCTTCTTCCCTGTATTCTTGTTATTCAGAGAATCATAAAATCATAGAATCACAGGTTGGAAGGGACCTCAAGGAACATCGGGTCCAAACTTCCTTGGCAAAAGCAGAGTCTAGCCAAGATGGCCCAGCAGATGGTACTGATGGATCTTAAAAGTGCCCAATGTTGGGAAATCCACCACTTCTCCAGGGAGATTATTCCAATCGCTGATTCTTCTCACTGAGAAAAATGTTCCTCTTGTGTCCAATTGGAATCTCCCTGGGAGTAACTTGTACCCATTATCCCTCATCTTTTCCATGTGGCTCCATGTAAAATAGGGGTCTCCATCTTCTTTGTAGCCATCTTTAAATACTGGAACGTGGTGATAAGGTGTCTCCTAAGCCTTCTTTTCTTGAGGCTCAACAAACCCAGTTCTCAGCCTTTTGTCCAATGGCAGCTTCTCAGTCCTTGGATCATCTTGGTGGCCCTTCTCTGGACCCTGTCCAGCCTGTCCACATCTTTTTTTGTGTGGACTAAAGTTTAGCATGGACCAAAACTTAACACAGAATTCCAGGAGTGGCCTGACAAGCATCGAGCAGAGTGGGATAATGAATTTGTCTCTGATGGTGATGTCCTCGTGGATGCAACCCAGCATCTTCTTGGTTTTCATTGCCCCAGCAGCATACTATTCACCACACTGTTCACTTATGAGTGAGCTTGTTCTCCACCAGGACCCCAGTCCCTTTCCACAGAGCTGCTCCCGAGCCAGGTAGATCCCAGCATGTGCTGTACCTCCTGGATGATGTTTTCCCAGGCTCAAGACCCTACACTTGTCCTTGTGGAACTTCATAAAGCTTTTGCTATTCCACTCTTCCAGCCTATCCAGGTCTTCCTGCAGGGTGGCTCTCCTTTCTGAAGTGTCCACTAGAGACATTTGCATGGAAATAAGACTGTTCCTGGAAGTAATAGCTTTCAAGAAGGTAGATATAGCTTAGATTTTCAAAACAAAACACCAGTTTACAAAACCCAAGAGGAACCAGGCTGTAATTTTTCCTCTATCTCCTTCAAAACCCAGCACCTGTCACCTCCCACTTAGCTAGAGATTTTGCATATTGTGCTACCTCAGGTGCTTGAAGCCAAGTTATAGAATCATAGAATCATGGAATTGCCTAGGTTGGAAGGGACATTTAAGATCATCAAGCACAACTATTGACTTGATACCACCAAGTTACACCTATCCCATGTCCCTCAGCACCACGACTGCCCAGCTTTTAAATACCTCCAGGGATGGTGATTCAACCACTTCCCTGGGCAAACTCTTTCCAATGTTTGATAACCCTTTTGATGAAGAAATTTACCCGAATATCTACCCTAAACCTTGAGGCCATTTCCTCTTGTCCTATTACCTGTTACTTGGAAGAGACTCATCCTGTTGGAGCAGGTTGAGAGGAGGCCACAGAGATGCTGGGGGGCTGAAGCCCCTCTGCTGTGAGGACAGGCTGAGCGAGTTGGGGTGATTCATCCTGGAGAAGGATCCAGGGAGACCTTAGAGCCCCTTCCAGTCCCTAAAGAGGCTCCAGGGAGGGACTCTTGATGAGGGAGGGGAGTCATAGGATGAGGAGGAAGAGTTTGACCCTGAATGAGGGGAGATTGAAGTGAGATCTGGGGAAGAACTTCTTTGCTGTGAGGGTGGTGAGAGCCTGGCCCAGGATGCCCAGAGAAGCTGTGGCTGCCCCATCCCTGGAGGGGTTCAAGGCCAGGTTGGAGGGGACTTGGAGCAACCTGGTCTGGTGGGAAGTGTCCCTGCCCAGGGCAGGGGGTGGGACTGGATGGTCTTTAAGGTCCCTTCTAACCCAAATCATTCCATGGCTCTATGACATCCCCCTACACCTACACCCTCCTTTCAGGTAGTTGTAGAGAGCGAGAAGGTCTCCCTTTGGCCTCCTTCTCCTCAGGTTGAACACCCCCCAGCTCCCTCAGCTGCTCCTCATACCACTTGTGCCCCAGTTCTCTCACCAGTTCCGCGGCCCTTCTCCAAACACGCTCCGCAGTCTCACGATTCCTAACATTTTTTGATTCTACCCCAAAAATCCCACGTCTTTCACCCCCCCGGCCCGGGGGTGAGAGGGGTTGAAGGGAGGCTGCGAGGGCCCGGCCTCACCTGCGGGCGGGCGGCGGGGGNGGAGTGGGAAGGTGGGGTTGGGGGGGAGCCGGGTGTGTTTTGGGTCGATGAGCGTTATTTTTGGGGGGGAAGGGAAAGCGGCGGAGGAGCCTAGTTCCTGGAGAAGTTTGTGGTGCTGGCGCTGGGAAGAGGCTCCTCCCTGCTTAACCGGGGCCGTTCCCCGGCTGTGGGCCCGGGCAGGGCTGCCCGCCTGGCAAGCGGCACCGACCCGGCCTCGGCCCCGGGGGTGGGCCGGCTCCTCCTTTCGGCCGCCCCCCCTCCCTGAGCTTCTCCCATTCTCCTTCTGTACCCAGTCGGTTTCGATCTGCAGACCAGCCTCTCTTCGCTGGGAACAGCCCCGTCGCCTTGGCTCTGCCACTTTTTTCGACACCCACCTCTAGTCTGCTCGCACGCAGTAAGGCTTCTCCTTCGCTGGCAAGAAGTTTCGTGCTACTTTTTTACAGCAGAAAAGTAGGGAGAGCATATGAACTCTTAGCAACTGGTTTATGTGTGACCCTGGTCCCTGTGGTAGTGTGTCGCTGGGCAGTGTGTATCAGCTGGTTTTTACTCATTACTCATACCACTTAAAACCTTGTGAAATCTTTCAGACTTAAATCGTGCAGGAAAGTGTGTGACATGCCTATGTTTAGTAAAGAATTAGATGTGGTCAACGGCCACTTCCCAGCCTGTTGCCCTTGGCCTGCCTGGCCTGGTCTGCCCTGCCCTGCCCTGCCCTGGAGGCGACGGGGCGTCTGCAGGCGAGGGCCATCGATCGCTCACTTTGCCCCGCCTGGGGTACAGGCCTCACTGTGTCCTTGTTCCAGCTCTCAGAGTTATGACTCAAGGCATGTCTGGGTTATCTGTATTGAACTAGTCTGAGAGCTCTTTGCTGCCCTCCCCTCTCTTCCCCTTTGTCCCTTTGTGTTTGTTTTTTGTTGTTGTTGTTTTTTTTTTTTTTGTGTGTGTGTGTGAAAGGTATTCTTGGTGTTTGAGTTACTTGTTTCCTGCATTTTTCTCCTGTGCTGTGTGTGAGTGAGGAAACAGGGGAGGTGGGAGAGGCTGTGTTAGCTGCACAGTTGTGCTAATGCACATCCTCCATCCTGCAGGCTACATGGGCCTTTGGGTACTTTCATCCCCAACTAAAGGCTGGTTTGGTTTGTTTTTTTCCCGAGTTGCTTTGTAGGCAAGTTCGTGTTTAAATGAAGGGGAAAGCCTAGCTTACTTTACAATATGTGTGGTCTTTTAGGTACCATTTGGTCTGCCGTGGGGTGCTAAGGCCGTGTTAAGTGTTTAGCAGGACTTGTTTCTTCCTGCAGAATTGAAACCTTTCTTTAAAAAGGGCAAAATTTTATGTTGAGTCACTAATTGTTTTTTATTTACAGAGAAACTGTTTTTAAAACATCAAGAAGGTGGTTTGGTCTTTTCTCAGGAGAAACAGCCAAAGGTCTATTAGTTTTTGATTTTAAAAAAGCTTTACCCTAACCTTTTCCATAATAAACAACATGCCTTCAGTCTTTGCGGCTTTTTTTCAGCCAGCTCTAATAATAGGCCACTGCACTGGAGATTAAAAGTTTGTGCAAGGTGGCAGGGGGGAGCACAGCAGGCAGGGATTAGAAATCCTTTGCCCAATGTGATGATTTAAAATACCAATATAAATATTTACCTCACATTAAACTTTCAATCTTTGTGAAACATCAGCATTTCTGTGTTGGCATTTGTAATGGCAGATGTTAATGTGCGGCTTCTTCATAGGGCTTCCATTGGTCTTATAAAGTTAGTTGAAAGATGTAATAGAAAAGTAATTTGTGTTTGCTCAGCAGAATGAATATCTTCCTTCTGCAGCTGTAAGATCGAGAAAGTGATCTTGCAAAGGAATCCACATTAGCAGAAATGTTTGAGCTGGAAATATACTTTAGTGGAACTTCAGCCCTGCCTCGAAGTTATATCTGCTCTTGCTGTTTGATTTCTAAATTGCCTTTCTCACGTGGAGAATTAGTTAAGCTCACAAAAATTTTTAGTGGCAAAACTAGTCTAGTCATCATAGGTGGATAGAAAGGCTCATCCAGAGTGAGTACCTCTGTGGCCATGAGATTTCTGTGAAAGGATTTGCTGTGTTTGGTTTTACTGGTGTCTCTTGGCTTTGCTGGACACTAAAGGAAACATGATGAATAAAAGAGGACTGAGTATTATTCTGTTAGGACAGTGCCATATTGAGGCAGCCACCCAACACGGTGATGAACGTCTGTTATTGTTTTCTGCTGCTGTGCTGCCTTAACTGGAAATCACTCAAATTCTCATGCTGTGGAACTTTAATGTATATAACCTTGAGGTTTTGGATCCTTTACTACTCTGGGAATTCACCCTAATTTAGTTTTACAGCTAATCTGGAATAGCTCCATTCAGTGAGTTTATAGCTCGTGCGTTGGTTAAACAGAGTTGCAGCTCTAGAAAAAGTGCAGATGTTTGATAATTACTACTTCTAACTCCATACTATTTTAATCCAGCATATGAGACTTAAAATAGAGCCTACGCACAAAATTGTATCCAGCACCCTTACTGGAGGAGTTCTGCTGAAAAGAGGAGTGTTGAGAGTGACCTGCTGTGCCACAAAGCAGAGCTGGGTGCACATAGATTTACTGAGGTAAAGGAGTCGCAGGAGGAATGCTGTCACTGCAACTGAAAGTAGGATCATTCTCCTTGAATGACTGAGACTTGTTATCTTCCAGTCATGGTGAGAATGGGTGGTAACTCCCAGTTTCTGGTGTGCAGTGGATTGGTATAGACTCTTGTATTGGCAAATCTTATGATTCATAATTCCTCCTTGACATTTTTTTTTTATTTAAAGTGCCAGCTACCTTTTCTCTAAACATGATTACATATTTTTTTTGTTAATCCTAGATGTACTACTGAAAATGTTTGCTAGTCCTGTGACGTGTTTGCTAATAGCTCTGGTGCAGAGAGTTACCTTTTTTTGCCCCCATGCTGTATAAAGTGATATAAATCATTAAATACACAGATCTAAACTAATGCGGTTTAGAAAGGGAAATTCTCCCCCAATCTACTGACATTCCCTTCTGTTATATTTTTTCTAATTCATGAGACATCTACTTGATTAACCATTTAGACTCATGAGAATCTCTTTGGAAAGTCTTTAAGTTCAAGCATCTATGGATGGAAAAAGCAAATTTGAGGTCAGCTAAAGGGATAACAGGTACCAAGGTAGGAAGTAGAGCAGTACTGAGAACACGAAACCAAGCTGGGTGCCAGTCAGTTCCCCAGTAGATGTGTTTTAATACACTGATTGATATGAGGAGGGAGGAGTGTTGATGTACGTTCCAGTCTGAGTGAGTGAAACTCCCATAGTGTTTCCAGGGCAGCGAGGGGGTTGAGAGCAAATAAGCTAAGGAGCTGGCAGCTGTGTGCAGGTAGGATTTCACCGCTGATTAAACAAGATACAACTTAAGCTCATGGTGTGCCTTTTTATCAAACAACAGGCAGTTTTCTAAGCTGTCTGTGCCCTCGTCTGGAACAGATATGGGTACTGCTGTATACACTTCAGAAGAATTCCTGTGTGTAGCCTCTTCAGGCTGTAAGCCCTTTACTGCACCTTGTTCTGGAATAGCCTTCGAGAGCTGCTGTAAGAAAGAGATTGAAACCTGTGAGCTTGCGGATAGCTGATGAGGGAGCAGGAGAAAAAGGTTTTTTTTTTAATTTTTCTTTTCCTGAAGATAAGCTGAAGGACATGAGGAGAGAGCATAGACCAGACACTTCTGTCTGGCTGATGGGGGGCATTTAGGTAAATATTAAATTTGATCCTTTTCAGCTAATAGGAAGTCAATAAGGATTAATGCTATCAGGAACATGTGACCTTGATGGCATATGAGATTTTATTTTTTTCTTTCATTTTCTTCCCCTCCCTATTCCACCCCCTTTCCGCCTCCTCCAAGGGTTCAGAGAGTTTTCATTCACTGCATTATTCTGGGTACTTTTATAGGTGATATCTAAGGCTCTAAGGAGAGGATTCTTCTTTCCCTATATTTTTCTGGATGACACAAGTACAGCATAGAAGGTCTATTTAAATGATCTGCACAAAGACTGAGCTTTGTGTGTAGCTTTGTGTGGCCAAAAGGGTGGGTTTAATTTGCCATGTAAATAAGGCTGAGCTGTATGCCTGTAAAACTGTGTTTAACCTGTGTAATACTGAGCAGGTCAGTATTCATCTTTGCAAAGTGCTCTTGAGATCCTCAGCTGCAACCAAGGATGGGTAAATGTGGTTTGGTTTTTTTTTTTTCTTTTGTTTTTTGTTTTTAATTGACTAGAAAAGGAAATTCAGCAGCAGCGGTGGTGACTGGCAGAGAACAGACTGGTGAGATGCTGAGTGAAAGCAAGAAGGTGCAAGTGGGTGTTCCTCTGTGTACACTCAACTTATTCACTTTCTTGCATGCATTTCCTTGTAATGTATACTTGTAAAACTGAAAAAGACCTAGCAAGTCTTGTTGCTTGATGTTGAAGAGCTGCTCAAGATCTCAGATAATCGCTGTGGACATGTATGCAAGTGACAAGTTCCATATAAGTAAGCTTCATGCCCAATTTGCCATGAAGTTCATTGTAGCTACTGCCTGATGTCCAGGTGTTTCAGAGTCTAAGCATCTTAAAAACTGAATTTATTTATTAATTTAAAGGATGAGAAATCACAACAGTGAACTGGAAGTCACGAGTGGGGGACTCAATACGATCTGATTAGTAAAGCGGAGAGCTCCATCTAAGCCTAGTGTCCTGTTTCCATGACCCTTGCTGTCAGATTTTGCTGTTACTGGTCCCACCAGCTTTTTATTAGTCTAGCCCTTATCTGAGTCCCAAAATTTAACAGCCAGCTTGGTCAAGGCAAAGGGCCTTTAACACTACCAGAAGGAAGAAATAAGACAGGAGGTCTTATGCCAGGGGATGTTTACATGTCTTCGCTGAAAGGCTTTTCGGGCACTGGAATGGGCTGCCCAGAGAGGTGTTTGTCGCCATCCCTGGAGGTATTTAAAAGACCTGTAGATGTGTTGCTTATGGACACGGTTTAGCAGTATACTTGGCTGTGTTAGGATATCACAGTGTGGACTCTATGATCTTAAAGATCTCTTCCAACCAAAATGACTCCATGAATTCACTGCTTGTGACTGAGCAGTATCCTCTGCCTCCTTTGATGCCTTTAAGGAGCGACAGATGCTCTTGGGTGGTGTCTGGTGTCCCCCCCTAGTTCCCTGATCATAATTTTTGGCCTCTACCACCTTTATTGATTCCCCACAATCATTTGGCTTCCATTCCCTGTATTCTCCTCCCACCTTTTTCTTGGGTGGGTGGCAGTGTATAAAGCCATCCCTAAAAGCGAAAGCAACAAATGAGCAATAAAACAAGCAATAAATGAGGAGAAGGGCAGCTGAGCAGCATTACTTCCCCAAGGTGCTGTGCCAGGCTCCTGCAGCATAGGGGCTTGCTGAGCCCGGAGTCCAAGCCTGGGCTGACTCGTGTCATGCATATTGGGCCAGTGGCTCTGGTGGCCAATGCCCAGCTCTGGCAGCTGTACCGGTCAGCTTCTCACGCTGCTGGGCTCGTCTGCAGGTGCAGAACATCTGTCCTCCCTTCTATTAAGTGGGCTCAGTTCAACGACTTAATTCCTTTCCAATGTGGAAGCCTGCTTAGGAATCGAAGGGCCTCATATAAGATACCAGTAAAATGAAAGACACAATGTATTTTTTTGAACGGATGAAAAGCAAGGATCTGGTTGGGCTGTATGAAAAGCTCTGGAGTGGTTTACATTTCTGTTACAAAGTATGGCTTTGTAGTTACTGCCACTTCCACTTTTTGGAAGATGTGTTTAATTATAAACACTGTTGTTACAGCTGGAAACTCATTTCCTAGCTAACATTAAACAATGCACCCTGAAAGCAGGGATGTGGGGAAGGCTTTTATGAGAGTGAGCATATCCCTTATTTTTTATTCCACAGCACTTCTGATGCAGGTGGAGACCTCGATCACAATACTCTCATCTCATACTGCTACAGTGAAGAATGCAGTAGGATAGTGTGGGTGGGTTTTTTCCCCTGTCCTAGATGATGTTAGGGAGGGAAAAACAAAGCCATAAGATGCAATAAACAGTAGCAAAAAAAAAAAAAAAAAAAAAAAAAAAAAAAAAACCCCAAAATTCTAAACGCCTTTTTTTAAAAAAAAAAAGCCCAAATATCTAGAAGGCTTATTTGTAGAAAAATGAAACAATGTGAGTTAGTTTTGCAGGGATAAAAGCTTATAACCTCAAGAAAAAAAGACATTAATTTCTGGTCTGTATGCATCAGTGCTTCAGCATCAGGTGTTTTGAGCTGATTTACTCAGTTTGCTGGAATTGGTTAAGACAATTTGATTAAGTTTAACAGAATATTATCATGGGTCTAGGGAAAAGTCAATGGTTATCGGTGAAAGACGCAGTGTTCAGCAGAACCAGAGGCAAAGTGCTGGTGCAGAGCCAATTGAACAGGATTTCTTAGCTCATCTGTTTTTTGTTCAGTAGCTTTGTCTTGTTTCCTGTTCCTAGGGGTGAAGAGAGGGGTGGAGAGGGAAAATGTCTTTAATCAAATCTAAGTTGGTTTCCACTCAGTAAATGGCTGTGTTACTAGCTTAATTTTGTTTTCCCAGCAAGACCAGCCAAGCAATGACTCCTTCCTCTCAAACCTTCCGGTTCCTTTCTGTTGCTTTTATCAAATGTGGGTGCATCAGTGACTTTTTTTGTTTGTTGAAACAAAAGTTGCTTTAATTGGTTATCCATCTGCAAAGGCAGCGAGTGGAGAGGATTCCTGTCCAGGTGGATGGTCCTTAGCTCTGGTTATCACACACCACTGCAGAGCCTTAGCAAGAGTCTGCTTGACCATAAGGTGGTTGTGACTTCGTAGGTAAACTCTGGGAAGCATCCAAGAATTAATGGCGCTGGTGTGTTTTCATTATTGCGTGCTTTGCTCTTCTGGAGAAGCTGCAAAGTTCTCCTCAGTCGGTGCCCTCTGTGTTCGCGATGTCTGCAGCCTTGTTGGCAGTGTGAGGGGAGAGGAGGTGGTGAGTGTTAGAGCATCCTACCTTATATTTTCTTCAGATAATTGCAGTCATTTAGAAGATGCTTAACTCATCCAAACAATGCTTGTGTGTTACATTTATGTTTGCTCTTCTTCCCAGGGTTTGTTTTTGTGGGTTTTTTCCCTTCTTAAATCACAGCATGTGTTGGTGGAGCTGCAAGTTGAGAGTTGTCTGGGGGCGTGCAGTGATGGTGCAATTCTTCTTCCCGTGAAACTAATTCATAGTTTATAGCTAAGAGATGTTGTTCAATGTTGCTGTGAGCATAAAGTGAAATTCTCAGCCTTATCGCTTGTGGGCTTTGTTATATTTTTCCTTTTTTCTTTAAAAAAATAATTGCTTTGTAATTTTTAGATAAGACTGACAGTGTTCCTGAATCAAAGTGAAGGACTGAAAAAGGAATTCTAAACAACTTTTCCTAGAAACTTTAGAAAACATTTTACTTTGAAGAATCTTTATGCTCAAGTTCTCCTTTGCTTCAGTGACTGCTCTTCTTTCAGTAGCTTTTGCAAATGGAGAACACTATGGAAAACTTTCTTCACTCTTGTAAGGCTACGAATTTTTATTACATAGACTTTACTTGCTGGGCATGCAATTGGGAAAGAATATGGTATTTAGGCTGTTAATACAAGATTGTCCATATTCTCCATGTTTAAGCAAATTGTCTCTTATCAAACCTCTAATTACAGGAATCTTGTTTTTTCAAAACATGCACGTCAGCTCAAACAACTCCAGTATTTGTGTACTTCTGACTGTTTTGAAATTGTTAATGAAGGTCTAGATTTAGAAGATGTGGTCAGCTAAAAGCACTGAAGGGTATTGCATAACAACATCCATTTAGGAATGAAAATGCGGTTTGAGTGGGGTCAGATTCTGGTTATTTCTGACTCTATAGCTTAAATGGCACTTTTTATTGCAGATTGAGCACTGAAGAAGATCAGAACAAAAATACCCAGGTTTTCTTTTCCTTTTATTGCCAGCCATCAGTGGTTTTTTGCAAGCTAAGCAAGAATTTTGCAGCAGTGCACATTCTTCTGCCAACTGATAAAATAGACTAATTTATAACAAACTTCTTATTGGAGGACTACTTGTGACAAAAAATTAATTTGTTAAAAGGTTGCCCCTTCTTGCATTCATTGCTAACTTTGGGTTGGGGTTCAAAGAGCCGTGCTGTGTGGCCACAGCCTAGTTACATCTTCACTGACTCTATATCCCTAGGGTCTAAAACGCATGCTGTAGTCATGAGGGTGAAGGCAAGCTGTTCTTCCATTCTTTCCTAGGTTTTAGGGAAGCTTTACACAGTTTTCCACATCAAGGGTAGGGAAAAGACACTGTGAGGTTGGAAGAGCTCTCGGTAGCTAAATCAAAGTGGTCCAACAGACCCACAAGTCTCATCAGGGACCTACTCTCTCTCTCCAGGCTTGGTTTATTAAATGTGAGAAATGTGGCTGAGAAGGAGGTTGGGGTTTGGGAGTTCCAAATTACCATCCCTGCGGGAATAAGTTCGAAGTTGTTGCACTTTGCTTAAAATGCAAGTATGTTGCCCTTCCGAATGGCTGGAATGTTGCAGTCCTGACCCAAAGAGCAGACCCCTGAAACGCAGCGGTTAAAAAAAACCCAAGGGATTGCTTGTCTTCAAGTTGAATGTTAATCTTTCCTGGTCTTGGTGTTGCTAGTATTCAGCAAAAAATGCACCAACACTATCGTAAAGACAGAATCAGTGGATTTATTATTAGTAGTAATAGGTTACTGCTCACGGCACAAATTTAAGGTTTTGCGGATAGAATGTTAAAATTAGTCTTACTTAGAGATGAGAGAGATCAAAGTAACTTTTTTTTTTTTGCTGTTCTGTTTGGCTTTTTTTGGTGGGGCTATGTGGTGTTGTGTGTGTTATGTTTTTTGAGGTGGGTTTTTTTTTGTTTGGCTTTTTTTTTTTGTTTGTTTGTTTGGAAAAAAGCATATGTGTTTTCTAAAGCAGTGTCTTGATACCCCATCAGTTTTCTTTATGTAGTTAGAATCCTGCTTGAGTTTTGAAAACTGTGCAGAAATAAATTGGATGCTCGTTAGGCCGTACCAGGATATCCATCTGGACAGTTAAATGGGTATAAGCATGAGTTTGGTTTTTACATTCTTATAGGATGTCATCCATGAACTGGAGCCTTGGTGTGACATAAATAAGGCACTAATTGCCTGTGCTTGCTGTGATTTGGCTTGCCGTGCACCTCCTTTGTAGCTCCTTTGAGGCAAAACAATCCTGGCAAAACTAAAATTATCAAAGCCCTGTCACTGAAGGCAAGAGGCTGTTGTTAGTGCTGGAATCGCCAAAACCCAGTTTATTTCTAGTTTTGAAATCACTGCTCTAGTCTCAGGACCAGGACTTGGTCCTGCCACAGACTTGGTGGACAAGGGCAGAACAACAGACGTCATCTGCTTGGACCTCTGCAAAGCATTTGACACTGTCCCACACGACATCCTGGTGTCAAGTACGGAACATCATAGATTTGATGGGTGGACCACTGAGTGGATAAGAAACTGGCTGGGTAGCTGCACTCAAAGAGTTGTGGTCAATGGCTCAGTGGCAGCCAGTAATGAGTTGTGTTCCTCATGTATCAGTACTGGGACCAGTGCTATTTAACATCCTTGTCAGAGACATGGACAGAGGGATAAAGTGCACTCTCAGCAAGTTTGCCAATGACACCAAGCTTGGAGATGTGGTCAACACACCGGAGGGAAGGAACGCCATGCAGAGGGACCTGGATGTGCTTGAGAGGTGGGGCTGTGCAAACTTCATGAAGTTCAACCAAGCCAAGTGCAGGGTCCTGCACCGGGGACATAGCAATCCCAGGCACAAATACAGGTTGAGTGGAGAATGGCCGGAGAGCAGCCCTGAGGGGAAGGACTTGGGAATGATGGTGAATGAGAAGCTCCACACGAGCTGGCAGTGCGCACTGGCAGCCCAGAAAGCCAACCCCATCCTGGGCTGCATCAAAAGAAGCGTGATCAGCAGGTCATGGGAGGTGATTCTACCCCTCTGCTCTGCAGTCTTGAGACCCCTCCTGGAGCACTATGTCCAGCTCTCTAGAATCCTCAACATAGAAAGGACATGGATGTGTCGTTGTTCCTCTGGGTCTAGCAGAGGGCCACAAAGATGCTTAGAGGGCTGGAGCATCTCCCCTGTGAAGACAGGCTGAGGGAGCTGAGCTTGTTCAGCCTGGAGAAGAGAATGCTCCAGGGAGACCTTAGAGCAGCCTTCCAGCATCTGAATGGAGCTACAGGAGAGCTGGAGAGGGACGAGTGTAGTGACAGGACAAGGGGTAATGGCTTTAAATTGGAAGAGGGGAGATTCAGATGAGATACCAGAAAGACATTCTTTCCTGTGAGGGTGGTGAGACCCTGGAACAGGTTGCCCAGGGGAATTGTGGCTGCCCCATCCCTGGAAGTGTTCAAGGCCAGGCTGGATGGGGCTTTGAGCAACCTGGTGTGGTGGGAGGTGTCCCTGCCCAGGGCAGGGGGGTTGGAACTGGATGATCTTTAAGGTCCCTTCCAACTCTAACCATTCTGATATGACACACACACCCCCACGCACCCACTCAATGAAGTTGCACATGCAGAGCATGCTTTATCCTCTCCATGGTAGCTAGACCAAAAATGAAGGCCTGAATACCTGTTGAGTGTATTCCTGATTTGGGAATGGAAATAAGTGACTTAAATCTGCAGTACTGGTACTACAGGAGTTGGGAAGCTGTTAGGAGACAGCACATACTGCTTTGGCAAGTGCTGCATCTTAATCTAGTGACAGAATGCCCCACGCCTGCTGTCATGTGTCGGTGCATGGAATAGGGTGGGCTGTCCTTCCAGAAGGGAGAAGGTGTTGGGCTTTCTATGGCAGGCTGCTGGCTGGTAACAAAGCAGCAAGCAGGGTGTAAAACCCACATAGAAGAGGAAACAGAGTTATAAACTTCATTGATTTTTTGTAGGGACACCAGATTAGGTTGCATCTCTTACCTCAGCAGCAATGTCTAAAGATTTGCTAAACAAATAGAGTAGTAGAGAAGCATTTGTTTTTTATTGGCTGCACAAGGCTTTCTTGAGATGCCTCTCAATAGGCCTTCTCCACAAGAGCAACAGAGAGGGGGGAAAAAAAAAAAACAAACACGAAAACAGATTGAGAGCTGGATCTGGAATGGCACTGGTGAGAAATAGGCTTATCTGAACTGGAATTTCTTCTTTTTACTTGGCTGGTTACTATAGTATGTGGGGAAAAAATGTGTAGCAAAGTTGAAAACACTCAAATGACAGAAACATTTTGATAATCAAAGAATATAGTCAATGCAACATCTGAGTTTATATTCATATTTCAGATTGTGAAATGGTAACAGTAGGGATTTCTACAGAGGTAGTACATTCATGGCATTTATGGTGGAGGGGAGATTTGGTAGCTGAGCAGACAAAATTTAAGGCGTCCATCTGTTTTTAGTTGTGTATACTTGGCTTAAAATAAAAACAGCTTAAATCAAACCTGATTAAATCCTTCTTGAAAGCATCATGTATACCAAACATCCTTGACTAGCAGCTCTTCAGCCATGGAGAGGAGTGCTTGATTTGTGGGACAGGGCAGACACATTCATTTGGAGAATGGGGAAAGAATTAAGCATTTTTCTTTTCTTTTTTTTTTTTTAATACTCTTTGTTATATGGAAAGAAGTTTTGAACTGTTAGTGGGGCATGATGAAACCCCTGCACGTGAGCTGAGTTTAATATGAAGCGTACCTTAACCTTTTTTCAAACCAAAAATTATTTGTGTTGGTGGTGTATGTTAGATACCCAATTCCCACAGGTCTTCATCTGCTCTGTTTTGTCCTCCACCTTCAGCAGGAATAAAGGATCCATCCCTGCTGGTTATCAGATGTTACTTGGGTAACAAACCCAGGATTCCCTTGGGAAAAAGGAAGCTGGTTCACTTTCTGGCTGGAAGGCGAAGCTGAGTCATCGTGTCATGAATCCCACCGTGTTCCATGCTGGTGACTTGGGTGATGGAATGAGGGTTATTCTCATTACATTGCACAAACTATCCAAAGACAGTCTGCAAGCATAGTAGAGGACAGGATTATCCAAAATGACTGTGACTATGTAAAGAAATATGAGAGAAATAAGCTGCAAAATAATGCAATCAGTATGTATTATTGTGCCTGGACACAATCAGCTGCACAAAATGAGGAACAGCTCGGTGGGCAGCGGAAAGGGCATTGAAATGGAGACTGTCCTCCCAGGTACGAAATGTTCTTGGATTATACTCTGTTCTTAGGTTTTTCTGGGAAGCATAATGCTTGAATTCAGCATGTGGTCTGTTGTGCTTGGTTGGCCCAGGTGAGTCCCCTGCTGTATTCCTGAGGCCACTGTTTGAATACCTTCTTTCCTAAGAAAAACCAAAAGAGAATGATGAGTGTAGTTGAAAGCCTTTATAAAGCAGCCTCTCAGGATAGTTAAAATTTGAAGACCATTAGAAGATGATACGTAAAGGACTCTTCAGTTGACACAAGGTGGTGGGACCTAGGTTGCAGCACAGAAGATGGGCAGTTAGATCTTCTGCTGTGTAACCACCAGAGGTTTGCCCTGGTCCAGAGGTGGGGAGGCTGCAGGATCTCCTGGTACAGAGCAGGTTGAACGTTTTAGCTCAGTGGTGCCTGAGACAGAGCCAGCACTGCCTTCAGCTGCGTGTGGGAGTGCAACCTGGAAAAACAGGACCATGAACACTCGGCCTTTCTGTGATTCTGTGGTGTGCAGAGCTCCCTCTTGAAATAGTGCTCCTTCATGGACTTTTGGAAAAGCCTTGTGTGCCTTTGGGACGCTTCTGCAAAGAAGCCACAGAGCTGCATTCCTATGCTTGCCAGTTTAGAAATTATTTGCATGCCAGTGTTTTGGAAGTAGGTGTCTGAAGTTATTCTTAAAAGCTTGAACTACCAGTTTTTGAAAGCACTATGACCTTTAGTTGTGGCTTTTGGAAAGAGCACTCACATACCGCCCTCTGTGCATTCGTGGCAGCCTAGTTCATTCCATGTGGGGTGTAAACGCAGCCCCAGCAGTTCAGGGTGCCCTTCTGCTCAAGTCTGTGTCCTTGCCTCTCCTGAGCGGGGCTGGAACCTGCCCCAGGGTGAGTTCAGCAGCAGACCTCGTTTCAGGCCAAAGTAATTGATATAGTTCCCAGCTTTCTCTGAGACCGTTTTGGCTCCCTGAAGTGGCTCGCTGCATCATATGTGGGGCCAGTGTGGGTGCCTGTTCAAGGCAGGTTTGTGGCAGGGAAGGGAGCAGTAGGACTGCAGCTGCGATTGCTTAAAGTGTTGCGAAGCAGAATGGAAACGTGTTCCTAAGCTTTAGCAGTTGATGAGCTCTTAATTCTTTCTAGAAAGCAGGGACAGGTTGGCCTGGATTGGCTCTGCTTGCAGAGCTGCTCATTGACAGGAACTCTGAAAGAGGCTTCTTTGAACTCAGCTCTTCCCCCACCTTCGTGTCCTTGCAAGTATGCTAAACTCAATGAAGCTATAATTGCGTTGTTCTAGAACAATCTACAACAGTAATGAGTGCCATAGTGATCTGAAGGATCACGATAACAACCTGAAGGGGTTACAGTTAATGTGCTGGGCTCTGGGCATGGCTTAATGTTGGGGCTTCATGTGTCTGAGCATTAGATGTGCTGGGAGGGCACATCAAGCTCTGTTTGGTGCTGTGCTTTCAGTGGCACCTGATTCTACTCTGCTGTGACATCCAGCTTTGCCCCACATTTCTGCTTGAAGGGCTTTGCCAATGGTCCAGCTGACGTAGCCATCTTCTTTTGCCATTGCTGGTTCTGCTGGCGGCGATATCTGTGGTGGCACGGTGAACCAGATGGGCATCTCAGCCCGCCTGCAGGAATGGATTTCTCTCCCTTCAGCCAAATCAATTCTTCCCCATCTGGTTAATGGCTCAGCCGTGGGGAAAGCTGTGCCAGTGCAGAGGGGGTGTGATGCGAAGATGGGAATGAGTTCCCAGGGGGGTGTGGGAGGATGAATATTGGTTTTTAAGCAGCTTTTCTGCTGCTTACGAAACCACAGGCTGGGCACCACAACTCCTTGTGCAGTACTGTCTTCTATATATTCCAGTGCTTCAGGTTCAGTGATGGTTGCTCTCTTCAGCTGTGCGGTCTGTGCTGTCCTTGAAAATTCCTATTTTGAGCATGTGTCCTTTGCATGGTAGGTCTGTGACGTGGAGGAGCCTCTTTCTGTACCAGCTGAGTCATCCCACCTGTCTTGACACCGGTGCTGGGCTGGGCTGTGGTTGGGCACGTCTTCCAGAGGATGTCCTCTTTATGAGATGTTGCAGTTAATGTGGGTGTCATGGGAATAGTGTGCTCTCCAAGAGCCAACAACTAACCACTCTCCTGCCGTATCCTCTGAGCTGGCTTACTACCTCTTACCCTATTTGAATTCCGTGAGGCAAGAGCTTGAGCAGTCACAGGGACAGGACAGGTTCCAGAGAATCAGAATATTCTTGTGCCAGGAGTGTGGCCTCAACACTTGTCTTTTTATGCCCTAAAACCACACCGTTCACACATGTGTTTGTACCCTATAGCCTGTCCTTGTGTTCCTCACAAGTATATAATTGAATGAACATATTTACTACAGTGTACAACGGATATCCAAGTCACTGTTGCCAAGCAGTGTATTTGTTATCGAACTATACTTTTTAGATAAATTTCAATAAAGTTCATACTAAGTGGTTTTATGGGCCGTTGCTTTTGGCCAGTTCGTGAGCTATCCTATTAACATGGTTTTGGATGAATTGACTTCATTATCCTACCAATACAATTAATGTATCTTCTCATGGTTACTTCATCCTGCGCTTTGTTTCTGTAAGAGGCAGTAACAGCATTAAATATATAAAAACAGCTTTTTCCTCGAAAACTATTGGGCTTTCCAGAGCCCTAGGTGTGTTTCTTGGAAACCGTAAAGACTTTCAGTGTACTTTTCTTGGCTTCTGCAGGAAGCTTTCATGCTGAGCTAATCAGGAGGGAATGAACCAGTCAAATTCTTTATTGAGGGTAGGATGTTACTTGGTGGGGCTGAAGGGCTTTTCACAGCTTGCCCTGTACCAGTGCCTGGGCTGTCACACAAGCTGGTGTGAAGCTGGACCAGAAGGAAAAAATAAAAGGGTGTGACTGGGAGGGAAGGATAGTTAGTGAGTTCCTAGGACTTAGCGATAAGAAAGAGGGCAGATTTAGATTAGGTATCAAAAAAAGAAATTTTTCACTCTGAGGGAGGTGAGACCCTGGCCCAGATTCCCCAGGGTGACTGCCCCATCTCTGGAGGGGTTCAAGACCAGGGTGGAGGGGGCTTTGGGCAACCTGGTGTGGTAGGAGGTATCCCTGCCCAGGGCAGGGGTTGGCCATGGGTGGGCTTTAAGGTCCCTTCCAACTCTAACCATTCTGTGATTCTATGATAAGTGTCAGAGGTGAGGAAGAGGATGTAGCCAGCTCCCTGGAGAGCTGCAGCCTGGCGTGCCTTCTGCTGCAGGAGCTGGGACCCTTCATGGGCACCTTCAAGCTTTCTGATTTCAAGTATTCAGAAATGTTATGTATGTTGGCATGGATGTCTTCCTTTTTTTTTTTTTTTTTTATATAAGTTTTCAGCTTTTTAAGTTCTGTTGCTCTCCAGCAATGTGGGCACTTGGAGCGTGGGCGTAAGTGGAAAGCTGAATGCAGGTTAGGTGACTGTTCCTGCTTTGCACCTCGCAAAGCTGTACTTCAGTGGATGACAGCGTGTAGGCTTTTCAGGGCAAAAATGTCTTTTCAGTAGCGTAGTGAGTACTTAATCTATTGTATCACTCCTCTGGTGTGGGAAAGCCTGGGTGATGTCTTGGGCTCAGCCTGCCATGAAGGTGCTGTTGAGTGAGGCCAGGTGATGCGAAGCCCTGACTTCCTTACGTCCTCTTGGGCTGAGCCTCTCGAGAGCCCCAGAGACTTTATTCTTCAGCAGCAAACAAGTAGCCCTGTCTCTGCTGTTTCTGCATATTTAACTGTCAGCATCGGTATGAAATGGTTAGTTGTTGGTATGTGTTGTAAACATGGATGGTTAGCAAAATTAGTGCCTTGCCTCCCGCTTCTTAAAAATAATGGGATGTTGTGCCCGTCTGGCAGCTTGGGGACATCTGGTGCTGTCAGAGCAATCTGTCTGCTGAGATGCTGTGCAGGCAATGCCCTGTCCAGAGCAAGATTTAAAAATATCAGCCTAATAAGCTTTTAAAACCACTTCAACAGGAGCTGCTTAGGAAAAGAGATGGAAGTAGACTTTGGAAATTTATTTCTCTTCCTGTGTGGTTTTTTTTTTGTTTGTTTTTTAATAAGAAGCTACAGCTGTGGGTTTAGTCTAATCTTGAATTGTGAGGGCAACCCAAAGCAGGAAGAGCTGGAAGCTGTTAAGTCTGAAGCATAATGAACTAGTTTTATGGACCTGCAAATACTTTACATCTATTTTTTTTTTTCCTGAAATTATGGTTCTGGTTATTCCTTTCTGCTGTAAAGCATCACAGCTTTCATTATTTTTATTTTTTTTTTTTTTTACACTACTGGTTTCAGAAGCAGAGCTATTTTAGTGGTTTCACTAAACCACTTTCACATGGTTTTCACATAACTGTATTTGCTGTTCCATTGGGACGTTGATATAAAACTGTAACGGGAAGGAACGGCTCAGTGACAGCTTTAACAGATCTCTTCATGCAAATCTGCTTTTCCCTCCTATGTAAATGTTAAGGGGAAGTGTGGTAGATAACGTAAGCTGTTGAATGTGAACCAGCTGGATTTTCTGGCTTTGTAAGGCTTATATTCACTTTTTTACCTTTGTACTTACAAAAGGTGAATTGGATGACCGGGTAGGTTGGATGAGTTGAGTTAGAGAGCCTGGCTCCTCGTTTGACAGAGCCTTTGGGGTAGTGACTCCCAGAGAACGCTGGCAGCTTTCTGGCGCTGTTGAAGTTGCGGTGTCCCCTTTTGCTTCCCCAAGACCTTGTGCTGTGTCTCAAAGCTGGACTGGGGCCACTAGACCAGCTTAGCCTCTGGTTTTGTGGGTGAAGTGCCCCCATTGCCTGCACGTCCCCTTTTTTTGGTGCTTGGGAACCAGTGATGAGTAGAACAAATATTACTTATCTTGTCATTGTTCTGCTAAAATATTGTGGCTTTTGAATAGGCGTTGGTGCAGTTTTGTTTGGTTTGTTTTCCTAACCAAATGGAATGTCTGTATATTGTCATGACAAGCAATTATTTGAACTATCACCAGTTGAGCCAAAACTGATATTTTCAGAGATGGTATTAACCTTAACTTACACCAAATGGGCATGTTGTGTTTTTAATCGCATCCATTTTAATTAATTTTTAAAATACATTTAAAAATACATTCATAACAAAAGTGTATTCACGTAGCTCTTTCCTCCTTGTAGAAATGACTGGTGTTACTGCAGGCAGCGTTAACTTCAAATGGGACCCCAAAAGCTTGGAGATAAGAACACTGGCAGTTGAAAGACTACTTGAACCTCTTGTTACACAGGTAGGAGAGAAAACAAATCAAAGGGGTTGGGAACCCTTCAGAAGGTTGATTATGTGTTTTGATGTATTATTTCAATTAAGTAGCTTTCAAAGCTTAAACTTTGCGAGTATAGACACTACGAAACTAAAGATAGAAAAAGGTGTACAAGTAATTTTTTTGTTCGGTTTTATTCTAACAGTTATTGGGCTTGAGTCTAGAGAGACTGCGCTTCTTCAGCACCTGACAAGACACAGTATTTCACTTAGAAGTGCAGAAATGCATGTTAGTAACTACTGTTCATTGCTGCTGGGCGGTTTATCACCTGTATTTTGGGTGGTAGGCTGCTTATTTGTTGAGCCTTTACAAAACTGTGCTATTTGTCAGGTGGACACTGGTATTTGGGAATGACAGAAGTCCCTTCCATTGAATCCAGTAGCGCTTGCCAGAAGTAGGGTCTCATATGTTTGTTTTTCTTTGAGATGGCCTGGGTTTGGAATCTCCTTTGGAAGGAGACTCAGGTAGAGGGTGAAATGTGTGGTGTGGGGAGTGTTTGCAACCTGTCTAGAGCAGCCTTGTGTAGTACATAAATTATTGACCCCTCCTAACTGAGTTCCACCCCAGAGGTATGCTTTTATGGCATTTGTTACTGTTTCAGCCTATCTTTTACAAAATATGCATGCTTTCTTTTAATTTCTGCCTATGATTTGTGCTGGCTTGGTGAATAAGAGCTTATTTCTGCATGATGTTTGCCCAGTGAAATGCACTGGAGAATACAGGAAAGCCAGAGTAAGTCTTGTAAACGTGAGCTGTGTGTATCGGGCATTTTGAAGATTCCTGGAAGAGACTTTCTCCGAGGTCTGGAAGAGAAGGTGCGCTGGAGACACCGAACTCATTTTCTTTAGCATTATTTTCCTGAAATACAAAACTTTAAAATGAGACTATGAACTGGACACAACTCCTGCTAAGCATGGACTGCAACCCTCAAATTCTCTTTCCAGTATTAACATTCCCCTTTAATAGCTGAGTTGTTGCCCGTTCCTCTGAAACAGCCTGCCATTTGTTCCCCACAGGCATTCACATGGGAACTTGAATGATCTATATACTATAAGAAAGCTACTATATAGCTTTTTAGCTGGAGTTACTGGTGGAGTAAGACAATTTCATTGGGAGAAATTGACCTAATTTGACAAACTTAACTGACCAAACTTGTTTATAGGGCCTTTTAGTCCAAATTCAGCATCTGTAACTTTTTCTTAAAGTAGTGCAATAGGATGTGCAAGCCATCCCAAATCTTTTGAATGAAGTGACTGGCAAAATAGAGAGGAAAGTAGAGGAAGTTCCCTGGTTTGCACCCTTGTTGCATTCCCTTTCTGAATCAACCTGCTGAGAAGATGGTTTCAGTTCAGAGGACCTTTATGTCAGCAGTCCTTGGGCTTCCTGGAGTAGTAAGGTTTTTAGCGCTGTAATTTAGGGTCCATGTGAAGTAGCTTTGTAGGCATTTTCCTAGACTTAACAAACAGGAAAATATTTGTTGATTCAGGAGGATTCTGGGAGTTCGGTTTGGGTTGTTTTAGGGAAATAATAATGAGCTCTAGGAAACCTTGCTCTGCATTTAGTTGGTTGGTACTGTTTTGGACTGAAAAGATACTGTGTTGCTAGATCTCAATAGATTATGGCTTCAACCTTGTTTGGGGTCTTTTATGCCTGGAGAGCTATCCCAAACTAATTATCCCCAACTTGGTTCCTTCTTATGTCGTGCCAAATAGCTTTGGCCTGTTACTGAGATTGCAGTTGATCAAAAATACAAATAGATCTCAATTCTTAAAATCAAATTTTCAGGTCTGCTGCTGATAAGAAAAATCTCAAAGCAGTTTAGCTGGGCTTATAATGCTCATCAAGAAGCACAGTAATGTTTAAAGAGACGTGAAAAACACTTGTTAGTGAGTTTAACCTTTGCATCTGGCAATAGTACAGGTATTAGCACTATATGATGTAGGAAAATATACACATGGCCTTGCTGTCAAGTGGATAAACTTATAATTTTTTTCATGCGTTTTGTTCTTTTTTTTCCCCCCTCCATTTGTGTCTTTAGGTGACAACACTGGTTAACACCAGCAACAAAGGCCCCTCTAATAAAAAGCGAGGGCGTTCTAAAAAGGCCCATGTTTTGGCTGCTTCAGTTGAACAAGCAACAGAGAATTTCCTGGAGAAAGGAGACAAAATTGCAAAAGAGAGCCAGTTCCTTAAAGAGGAACTGGTGGCAGCTGTGGAAGATGTTCGTAAGCAAGGTAAGAGCTGTGTACCTGATAACTTGGTAAAACTATGGGGTTTCAGACGAAGCAGAACTGTTCCTGTTTCTCTTTTGCTGTTATTTCTAATGTTTCTGCCCCTCTCCACTTGAGTACATCCTCGGCTTGTCTTGCTGGCTTCCTTGAGAAACAGCATGAACTGGGCAGATCCCAAGTTGTCCCAAGTAGCGACTGAGAAGAGAAGCAGAAGGGCTGGGTCTTTGAAGAGCATTTAAAAGTCAGTTTAGCCTAAAAAGTAAACTTCCCCCACATAAATGTAATGAAGCTATATCTCAAATATGTCAATAACCTCTCCAATATTTGAATGTATACAAAACAGCAATGTAAGAGGAAGAGCTGAGTGTTGACTTGACAGAGTGGGGTGTCTGAAATATGCAAAATGTAAATGGCAACAAACAGAATGCAACGACCTTGATTAAATATTCCAGGCTTCTTCCTCCACGTCTACTGTTGATTTCTATCGTTTTCGTCTCTATTTTCTTGGAGAAGACCTGCAAGAAAAGCCCATGGAGCTGTCTGACTCTAAAATATGCACTAGTAAATATTGTTGCTCATAAATCATTTATCATTCTTCCAGTCATGAGCCTTTTCTATGCTTCAGTGAAACCCAGTCAACTGGCATTAATGGTGGCGGCTGCTGCTGCAAAAAAAGGAGAACTCATTAGCATTAATTACTTGTTTGTAGCTGAAGTTGCACAGTGATGAAATATTAGTTGAAAATCGTTCTAAGTTCTGGATGAGCCTGGTTGACAAAGCAAAGAAAGATCAACATAAGAAGGCTGCAGTATAAGGGGCTAATTGAGTTGGCTTAATTTAACAACAACAAACAACAGCAAAAGACACCCCTTTGTCTTGAAGCCTTTAATTCTTGGAGCTCGCTTGATTGCTCCTCAGAATCGCGAGTCGGAGCTCGTCCGCGAGTACCTTCAAATGACTCTTAGTGATATTAGTGAGCGAGGGAACTGTACTTGGCACTTGGAACTGAGAAGTTCCATTAGCTGAATTTGTAGAGGAGCCAGTGGGAAGGAGAGACTGCTATAAAAACCTTCATGATGACCCTTTCACTTGTTCCTTGGTCCTTCCTTGGTTTTGAGACTACTTGATGTCAAAACCATCTATGATTCTGTGATCTTTGACAGAGGAGGTGGAGTTCGTAGCTGAGAGGTGTTGGAGTCAAATAACTTCCCACCTTAACGTCGTCTCACGTCTTCCTCCCTTTTTACTGCTTGCAGCTTGCATGAAATCTGGTGCACAGAGAAAATATCGCTTTTCTGAAGGTGGGTGGGTGATGATTAGACTGGAGTGATTGGCCTGAACGGTGCCCACTGCTGTAGGTAGGGCTGCAGTCACAGCTGGGCTGGGCTACTGGGACAACACAACCAGGGATAAAAGCCCATCATGGTGCCTGTGTTCAGGCAGATTTAGCAGAGCAGCTCATATTAAGCAAATTAAAAAGCAAATAAACCTTTGAGGAAGCTAGAAGCAAATGGTGAAAAATGAGATGCAACAGAGGGAAGGCTTATTCCTGCCAATGCCCAGGGGAGGATTGCAGTGCTTGGTAGCGCTAATAACAAGGAGATAACAAACTTCCAACATACATGTTTATATACAGTCTGTGCTCTTCAGATGTTCTCCCGGTATTGTGGGAGACCAGTTGAATTCACGAACTGGAGAAATGAGGGATGTGTAATTGAGGCCCCAGGTGTGTGCTTAGCACAACTAAGGTGTCGGTGCCTTTATCTGCCTTTTGCAATGAGGGGGCAAAAGAGGGGAGGAGAATCGGTGTGTCTTGATCAGCACTAGGGTGATCATGAGTGGGCAGCATCTGTGTCTGATGGCAGCAGGGGGATTATAGATGTATAGCACAATTTATCTTCAACAGAAGACAGGAAAATAGAATTAATAATACCTCTATTTAGAGTAGGGAGCAGTTTAGTTACCATAATAACAAAAGATGAATGAATGTAGACAGAGGTTATGAAGATGATTAGGACAATAGATAACTTGTCTCATCAGAGAAAATTAAAATATTTTTTTTTTCAGCCTAGCAAGAAGAAGATTGAGAGGGTACATGATTTTAGTGAGCATGCTTGTTCATAAAATCCCATTTGTTGGGGGTAAAAACAAAGAAGTGAGAAGAGCTATTTAGAATGAATGATAGTATGGCCACATACTAAATCAATATAAGTGGATCTTCAAAGTCTTCCTGATTTTTTTTTTTTAAATTTTTTTTTTTTCTTACAACAGAAGAATAAATTACCACTTGCTTTAAATATTAAACAGGTTCAGGAAAAATCCTAAAGTAAGATTCTTGGCCCTTTAAAGCTTTAGACTTCTTTTAAAGTAGTGGAACATCTTAAAACAAAATCTTGGTCTCCGCTGTTCTGTTCAAAAACTAAAGTGCGTTTCAGACTGGATTCTTCTGTGGTTATAGAAGAGGCTTAGTGCTGGGAAAATGCCTGATGCGAATGTCTTGGATTCCAGCATCCTCACAGCATTTGTTACCTTAATTTCTACTGCTGGAGTTTTCCTAGGTCACAGAAGGGGCAATGTTGCTCTTGCCCAGTTCTACTCCCCCCACTGTAAGCTCTTTGTGCAGTTGTTCTGGTGCTGTTTCTTACCCAGGTGCTTGGCACTGGGACAGGCTGCGAACTCTGGGGCCAAGAAGGAAATGTTTTGGGTCAAGCTGACCAAGTTTTTCCTGTTTCCCTGGAGTACTGAGAGCCATAGTTCTCTGCATCTATATGCTGGTGAGGATGCAAGGTATTAGCTATGCTCTTACTTCTGTGTTTCTTCCTACAGTAATTTACCATAAAAGAGCAAAAATTAAAGCTTAAAAATTAAAAAAGCGTAAGCCTGAACATAGGGTTTGAAGCAAGAGAATGGGTGAATGGTCTTGTGAATGCTTTGGACTTTGATAGTGTTTCATGGTTGCAAATGCAGGGGAGTGAACCCACTAATTCAGTGTGGTTTCTGAGTGAAGGTTTCTCCAAAACTGAACAGGGAAGCAAATGATGAAAGGTTAAAAACTTGGGTTTTGTTTGTTGAGTTTTTTTGTTTGTTTGTTTTTCAACTGTACTTCACACAAGATTCACGGCTTAAGGATTTCCAAGGAACAGGAGGAAGCTGGTTGTGGAATAACTTAAACTCTGAATTCTTCTTGGAAAACTCAACTTTAAAATTCTGTTGTGACCATTTAGCTTAATTTCTTGGAAGGGTCACTTGTGCTAGAAATAATCCTCCAGCCAAGGACTGGAGATCTTTGAAAAGCCATAACCTAAGAGAGCTCTGAGAAGGCCCTTGGCAAACTGTATGAGCAGTGTTGTAGGCAATATATGGATTTTTTTTAAATTATTTGTTGAGTATTAACAGAAGCTTTTGTTGCCACGAGTATCAACTCCCATGTTGATGAGGCAAAAGGAGATTCGGGGCCTTGACAGTTATAGTAGAAAGCAAGAGAGATGTGACACTGGAGGTGGATATTTGAAGGTGGCATTTGTGGCAGGATGCGACTTCAGTTTCCAGAACAGTAGAGTCTTGAAGCTCTGATTTCATGGTTGCCTTCATTGGGTGGGGAATAGGCAGCCTCTAGGGAGCTGTGATGCTCAGTTATGAACAGGTAGAGAGATGGCCTGATGGCATTCCTTGTGTTTCGAACACTGCCAGGAAGGGTACAAGGTGATGTGTGGGCATGAAATTCCTATCATGGAAAAAAACCCCATCAGTGCCTGTGTGTCCTAGATCTGCCCTGCCCTGTCTTGCCTGTCTCTGCCGCTGCTTTCCCCTTCTCCCAGTGTTTGGGTAAAGAGAGCCCTCTCTGTCATAGTCATCGTGTTCTGTGCTGCTGAGGAGGATTAATAGTGCTGTCTGAAAGTGCTGTCGGACCCTGTGGGCATGGACAGAATGAGACTAGAAAATGGTAATTTTTCTTTTGATGGACGAAAATCTTACTATTTCTGAAATGGGCTTTGTTCCATTAGATTTAATTGAATTCTTAGTGCTTTATTGACAAGATCCTAGTATGGCTACCATTGCCTCTTCTTTTCTCCATTCTGTTTTATTATCTTTCCCTTATAATATCTCGTGAAAATCTAAAGTTATATTGGAAACACAGATTATTCCCGTAAGAATTCCTACCAGCTGTATAATCTGAGCCTCATAGTCTGACTTCTGCAGTTTATTTATTTTAACTCTTGAAATCCTGCTTTCAAGTTTGCTGTGTTCCCTTGGGTTCAAATTTGAAAATCAGAAGATTACGCTGGATCCAATTTGAACTGCTAATGTGCCACATAATGCAGTAATTTCTTACTTAGGCCAGGGCAGAGTTCCCTCTTACCCATTGAATCTGGCTAAAATAACTGCCTCGTGTTGTTTTTCCTTTGTAAAAGAAGGCTGGAAGGAAGGAATAGCGTTTTATTTCAGGACTGGCTTGTAAAGTTGCAATTTAAGAGATGGGTAAAGGATAATTTTGGGTTGTAACCTTGTTAGCAATTGCTGAGATTCAGATGAAGCGAGTGGCCACCTCTCTAAGTTGGTTTAAATAGGAAATAAACAGCATTCTTCTGGGAATTGGAAATGTGAGAATGTTACATATAAGTAAATACAGGAAGAAAAATTTGTGATGAATTTTGTTTCTGGCATATATCCTTGAATCCTGAGATTGTTAATAGTTGTCATACTTCTGGTGGTGACATTAATTTTACTATTATTAATCTTCTCCAGAAGGAGTCAAGAAAGGGTGATGTCAGCTCTATAGGGCTTTCACAGTCTCGTGGCTGGTTGCAGATTTTCAGCATTGGAGATGCATCATCTTTCACCCATCTGGAAATCTGGAGGCTCTTAACACTTGTTAAAATAATAAGTTGTGTTCCTCAAATTGTTGGGCAAGGGATAGCTTTAGCTGGATATTTATAGCTGGTTTGTACTTGGACAGAAGCTTTTTTCATGTGTCACAGTACAGAAGTAGCATTTTTTTTTTCTTCTTAAAATGTTGTATGCCACTCTTAGTCATAATATTTAAGATGATGGAAGGGTGTTGCATAGGAGGGAGTATTTGAACAAAATTGAGTGTCTTGGTGTAGTTGTTTGGACAGGCTGGCAGCTGTGGTTGGGCTGTATTTAGCTATGGAGGTGTAGAGCGCTTGGGTGCTAGAAACTCTTCCAGGGCAAGATAGTAATTGCTTAATAGTAATTACGTTGATGGTTAACCCCAGGCTCTCCAACTGTAGGTATTTCTTGAGTATTTAATAGTAGTTTAAAAAAAAAAATAACCCTGAAACACTCCCCGTACGTGGCATATGCTGCGCTGATCACCTCGTGGTGGGAGCCTGCAAGCTGTTGGCAGGGTGATGCCACTGCATCATCTTGAGATTTGGGTGCAAATCTCGCCCAGCCCTATTTGGTAGTGGCCTCGATGCGAATCACAGTCAGCTTTCACTTGTGAAACCCTATTTGAGGTTCTTTTCTTCTTATCTGAAATGTGCTATTTTTTGTTTTGGCGTTTGGCCACATGGAGGCTTCTTCATACAGGTTTGGGAAACCTCTGTCCCAGCAGTTAGTTATAATGCAGTTCTGCTTTCTGCTCTTCTTCAGCTGACCACAAATCTCTGTCCTTGAGTACCTGGTGTTTTCTAAACTATATCCTAGCTGTTCATCAAGAAAAAATAATGTGGACTCCAAAACTTGCTGCTGTGTAGGAACTGTGGTACTTAAAGCAAAATGCTGCTCCAGAAAGGGCAGGGAGAAACCCAAAATTTTCTCTTGACTATATGCAGACATTACGTTTATGCTTTCCAAATGCCTTCTGGAGGAATTTCTCTAGCTTTGTAAAGTGGCCTTTGCTTTTCATAGTTAAACCAATGGCATTGTTACCATCTGAAACCCAAATTCTCTCCTCCTGCACCAGATGCAGACCCACAGGCTATGAAACATTGAAGCGGTTTACAAAGCAGTGCCTTGCTTTGAATGCAAACCAGGGCATATCCAGCCAGGTCATCGCTCCGAGTTGTTTACAGTCCCATGAGCTGTGGCATTTCCTTGAGTGTTTACAGTACTTTATGCTTAACTCCTACATGCACACAAATCAAAGCTTTTGCTTAAGCTTTGAAAGCATCGTAGTTTTTGAAATAGCTGCTGTCCCGCATGTAATAGCGAAGGCACCCTGAATTTGCCTCTCTGGAGGATTCTAGCATGTTAAAACACCTGTACAATTGGGAATAAGGACTGAAGTGTTATTTCCCAGCCTTGCCCCCTGCACAAGGTGCTGTCCTGATACGAAGTGGTAGCCATATGTAGAGGTAGCTACAGGCGATCTTAATTGCTGGCTGTATTTAAGTGAATGCATTTTGTTTTCAGGATTTAGATTGGCGTGTCTAGGAATCCTTACAGCATCCTTAACAATCCTTCCCTGCACAAGGTGCACTCTTGATCAAGGAGGGGAGCCCTAGGACGAGGAGGAAGGGTTTGACACTGAAAGAGGGGAGATTAGAGCTGAGATCTCAGGAAGAACTTTGCTGTGAGGGTGGTGAGACCCTGGCTGAGGTTGCCCAGAGAAGCTGTGGCTCCCCCTTCCCTGGAGGGGTTCAAGGCCAGGTTGGACCAACTTTGCGTGGTGGGAGTTGTCCCTGCCCAGGGCAGGGAGTGGCACTGGATGGTCTTTAAGGTCCCTTCCAACCTGAACCATTCAATGATTCGTATGTCCCTTAACAAATGCAGTGGGATGTTAATTAAAGTTGGCCTACCTTCTCCCCTGCGCAGGTGACCTGATGAAGAGCGCTTCAGGGGAGTTTGCAGATGACCCCTGTTCCTCTGTCAAACGAGGGAACATGGTGCGGGCGGCACGTGCCCTCCTCTCTGCCGTGACCCGCCTGCTGATTCTGGCTGACATGGCTGACGTCTACAAGCTGCTTGTTCAACTTAAAGTCGTAAGTGTGGTTCTCTACTGTGACTCACTCTGCTGTCCCCGCTGTGCTCCGGCAAGTGGCTTTGTTCCATCCACGTGTGCTGACCCCGGTGAGCGTTGCTGGTGACTCCCTTTTGGAGCAGGCAGGGTGTTTAAGGTTTTTCCTCTGAGTAAAATGTGCACAGTGGATGTTGTCACTTGTTTTTAGACTCATTGTCAGTAGCTCTTGACACTGTGTTGAACTTTACTGCGAACTTTTAGTATTGAAACTAAACACACTATGGTCTGCAATTGCAGGTTGTAACCAGTGTTTCTCATCCAAAAGACATAATTTGGCTTTAATATGACCAGTGGTCCCTTGTAGCTACTAGGGTTGAGTAGTTCAGTTACACTAAAATGTGGAATATTGAGAAAGGCTTTTTTTACCACAAGCAAGGTGTTGGGTGAGTGGTTTGTTAGAGAATCTGAAATGAAATGAGACTTCATGCTGGGCCCGCTCTTACAGCACGGCTTTGAGGGCTCTCCTCATGCCCTTTGGCCACTGCCACAGTACTCCTGGAAAAAGCTCTGCCGGGGCAGAACCTCTGAAAGCCCTGGGCTCCTTCCTGCTCTTCTAGACGTGTGTACTTGGCTGTTGCTGGTAGTAGCTGCTGACTACGAAGAGGGAGCTGAGCCTTGAGTACTATTAGCCTTTGAAATATCTCTCTCCAAAAAATAAAAAGAGGCAGGGGAAGATTACTTTCTCTGTCTGCTGTGAAGTATGTTCTGAATTACTTTCTGAACTGTAGACTGTGTTACTTAGACAAATACGTGAAAATGTGTTCTTTTAGGTGGAGGAAGGCATCTTGAAGCTAAGAAATGCTGGCACGGAGCAGGATTTGGGTATCCAGTACAAAGCCCTCAAACCCGAAGTGGACAAGCTTAACATAATGGCAGCCAAAAGACAACAGGTATAGTGATGGCAGCTCTTTCTTCTGGCTATTACTACTTTTCCTCTCTTCAAAATAAGAAAATAAGGCAGCCTTGCTGCTCTTGGACAGTACTGCTAATACTTTAACATTTTTTTTTTTTACTTTTATTGCTGAGCACTTTGTGTTGTACTCCACTGCGTTTAGGAGATTTCAGCTTGCCTGGTAAGCAGAAAGTCTGCTCTGCTGTAGTGTACTGCTTCTGAAGGAATTAGTTCAAGTCGTGTTTATGTTAATGCTTTAGTCTCTTAATGAAATGCTGCTTCCCAAGATTTGCACCTTCCCTTTTTGAAGCAGTGCAGGTGTGGGTGAGGGGAGAGAGTGGAGATGTGACTTGTGGCATTTACCACTAGATCACGTTGCCTTTGTGGTTCACACCGACAAACTGAGCCTCTCCGTTAAGCCAGGGAGTGAAAGTCGTGGCTGGGCACAGAATTACACCTCTTCCTAAGACTGCGAGTGGCAGTGCTGGTTACTCCTGTGCTGAAATGCCCATTTGAGAATGGATTTAAAATCCTGTTCTGTGTTTATATAGCTTGAGCTTAACCTTAAATTGTCATGTAAAATTTTTGTTCAACAGCGCTGTTATGACTCATTCTTGTGTAGGTAAGTTTTCAAAAGAAAGCAGAGGTGTGGGCAGTCCCATTTATCAAGAATAGCATAATTCTTGTAGAGCATTTTTTTGTTCTGCTGGTATGTACAAACCAAAACTGCTTATGCACCTCTGACGCTGCCTTGGCTTTTTTTGCACAGATTCAGCTTTGAAAATGAACTGGGTACAGTCTAAAATGGATTGCCAGTTGGTTATGTATCTGAAATCTGATTGCAGTAAATGGGAGAAGGGTTGTGAAGGCAATGCAATAAATGTTCTTCAACTGCTTTGTGATGGATTGTTCCACGCTATGGGAAGTAGTTGTACTAAATCTGTGAATCTGTAAGCCTGCTTGGAGTGCCCTCTCTGCTTGCTGGGTATCTTACAGAGGTCACATATTACCCATTCATTTTGAAGAGCCTGTCAGATATTTTTTTTTTCTTCCTTTTCTCAGTAAAGCAATCCTCTTCTTCATTCTCCTCACCTCTTTGTTAGATTCAAGAGGTAAGTTTAAAATTACAAGCCTGCTAATAACTGTGTTCGTTCTTCCTTTTATAAACTTGCTGCTCATGCTGGACACAGAAGCTTTATCTAATCATAGTGCTTCTATTCCAAAACAGAGGTGATGGTGCTGTAGAGAATTGCAAAAGTGAGCATTTGGGAAAAGACACATGGACTTGCTTGCTAATCTTAAATTATTGGTAATTACAGTCATTGGATTAATTTCATCTCGTTGGAGATGAAGTTGAATGAGATGATATATTTGTTCTTCTAAAATTAAGTACCCAAGTCTCTTGAGGATAGTAAACTCCATCTTCTAGGTGTGATTAAAGAAAACATTGTGGTTCTGAATCTTGGAGTTTAAATTAAAGATCTCGCTTCTCATGTGCAAGAGCAAGGTGAGAATTGCAGGGGAAGCCTCGTGTTAGTCTCATATTAAAAATTACCTTGGTTCTTAAGTTACAGAAAATATAAGGTGTTCTGTTTTGAGGATTTAGGTTTCTTTGAGATTTTTTTTTTTTATGCCTACTGGAAGGAGTGGGGAGAAAAAAGTGTGCTCACAATGTGTGTATCTTCCTGATTTGCAGGTCTCACCAGCTTTCAAAATGCTGGTCCTCTGCTGTGGAGAGGAGCAAAAATCCAACCTAGGATTTTGAATTGTGGAGCTGTGATTTGCCCCACAGTATTTTGGTTTTTTGGTCTTTATGAAGCTGTTGTGTTTTGAAATTACTTGAGGTCCTAAGAATATGGATGCTCAATCCAGAAAATAGTTAGATTTAAGCATTGTAGGCCAAGAACCTGCCTGTCTATTGAAGACACGGGGAGACAGTATTGGGATGTAAAATGTGGGGAATGTTCTCAAATGCTTTTATTTTTTCCCCCTCTTTTTAATTTTCCTACTTAGGAGTTGAAAGATGTGGGTCACCGTGATCAGATGGCAGCAGCCAGAGGAATTCTGCAGAAGAACATTCCCATTCTTTACACAGCATCCCAGGCCTGTCTGCAGCACCCCGATGTAGCCGCTTACAAAGCCAACAGGGACTTGATCTACAAACAGCTTCAGCAGGCGATCACCGGCATCTCCAACGCCGCTCAAGCAACTGCATCAGATGATGCTGCTCAGCAGCAGGGGGGAGGTGGAGAGCTGGCTTACGCTCTCAACAACTTTGATGTAAGTCTTGAACCGATTACATTAACAAAAAAAAATATAAAATAAAGGTTCTTGTGTTCATTCACCTGTTTACTAGAGCAGTTTGCAGTTATTTATATTGCCTGAGACACCGTTTTCTATCAAAATAAAGCAAGTCCCAGGTAAAGTAGGGACTTCTTTGTAAAGTGTTTTTTTCCAAACTAGGAGTGATGGAATATAGAAAGTTATATATGTGGTTCTTGGTGATTGAAGGCTGTCAAGTTAAACTAGCTCTGAGATAGCAGTTATCCTACTGCTACATTAGATGTAAACCCCTGGGTTATTTGACTATTTCATAATATATTTATGCGATGTAGGTGACAGGAATGACTTTTTAAAAGTGAATAATGTATTTGGAATTGCCCAAACTACCCATTGAGAGAAACATGAAGTGGGAAGTTAAATATGATCTTTGGTTGGGAATGAAGTCATTTCAAACTGATGTGTTGTGCTGATCTTTTATATTCTTTATCTTGCATTCAGTAAGTTACTGAGGATGGCCATGCATTTTTACTGAGAACACTTCCTTTTGAAGCCAGTATTCTGTGTCTACCACCGATTCGGCCTCTGCATTTTAAACACCTTGGCACTAACTTGTCTTTTAAACTTTATTTAATATTGCAAAACCATCACTCAAAAGGTGTTTAATACTTCTGGTTTTGCTGGGTATTTCTCACCTCCTACTTATTGCTCCTACAACTCTTGTTCCTCTACCTTCTCTACCATGTTTCTTGTACCAGGATAAAGTACTATTTGAGTTCTCCCTGTGCTCAGTGGGAAACCTTTTTGTGTGGCCTCTTGGGTAACAAGAGGATGTCATGGTTGTCTTGATCTTTGTGAGTAGGATTTCAGTTTTAATTGTGCTTTTCTTAAATTCCATCAGTTGTGTGTTCAGCTATGGAAGTCTGAAGAGCGTGCCTTATGTTAGCACCCAAGGGACTCTAGGTTTGGGCAGGTACCTGTTGGGGGAGAAGACGGGTCCTGTAACAGCACAGGATGTTAAGGACTTCTAATTGAAGAAACAGTTGAAGTGCATGGATTGGCTAATCTAGCTCAGACCATTTAACATGGTTTCTGATGTATGGCCATACTTTACTCTGTAAACTCTCTAGTATATATGGCCAAAGACTTTTGTTTTTTTCTGAGAGTTGCCATCACATAGAGCTTTTGATCTTTTAATTCTGCTTTGTGAGGCTCTCTAATCCAGGGCTTGTTCAGCAGGACAGCTTCTGTGTGCGTTGTGTGCAATAGCTTTGTCATCTCATTCCTGTCAAAGGAGACTGACAAAACAAATGTGTTCAGGTTCTTGGCAGATGTTATCACTGCACTTCATTTCCTGCTAACATTTGAGTATTATTGTGCTCTTGTAATACAGGCTTTGCATACACGTGCCCTCAAATACTCCAGTGGTTTTACTGTGAGGATAAAATATTAAATGCCTACCAGAAGATAACAAGATAATGATTATCTCTGGTTTTGATGGTGCAGCTGTAGTGTAGTGGGAAGAAAACCACCCAAACCCAGAACAAACTGCCAAACCTTGAAATGGCCACATAAGTTTTCCTTTATAAATTGCCAACCTGTTTAAATAAACCACCTGAAAAAAATCCACAAGGTGATAAATGCTGCATTGCTTTTTCCTGGGGAATTTCTATGGGTGGTGTTGGCCCCTCAAAAAGCAGATACACCTGCATAATGGTGAAGAGAAGGAGGACTGGGTAAACTAGGACAACAGAGTACTATATAAAGGGCTATATGTGGACATCTGTTTTCCTTGGGTTTTTTGTTTGTGATGGGATAACTATAGCTGACAAGTCAACTAGTGAAGACATGGATGGATTGACAGGTAGTTCAGAAGAGTTCTATACTTTGAACCTTATTTGTGCTGGCACACTTGATTTTTTTTTGCTATTCATGTAACAAGGCTTCCTGTGGCCAGGTTTTGTTTAGCTGTCAAAGCAACACAAGAAATGACTAGCGATGGAGTCTGCTGGGGAACCTCGTAGTAATGTTACAAAACTACTCAAGAAAATCATCCTCGGTGCCAAAATTACATGTCATTTGCCTTTTATGGCTGATCAGGGGCTTGCTGTAAATGTTGGTAGTCGTGATGACTTAACAGTAACTTAGTGTTTGGTCTGATTACTAATTTCTGAAACCTTTCGTTTACTAGAAACAAATTATTGTGGATCCATCAACCTTCAGTGAAGAACGTTTTAGGCCTTCCCTGGAAGAGCGCCTGGAGAGCATAATTAGCGGAGCAGCGCTGATGGCTGATTCATCCTGTACACGTGATGACCGACGGGAACGTATCGTTGCCGAGTGTAATGCGGTGCGACAGGCCTTGCAGGATCTACTTTCAGAATACATGGGGAATGTGAGTATCTTCTCTTCTGTTGGCTTAGTTTGTGCGGGTTTTAACTCCGTGTGATTGTCTAAAATGTGAAATCCAAGTTGTGTGTCTTAAAGGTGGTTTGTTCTGTTCCCAAACAGAGTTTGAACAGTAACTACTAGTCCTAAAAGGTTTGTCAGAAGGGTCAGATATACTTAAATCAATGATACTTATCTTAAAATTGATCTCTAGCCTTCCAAGCAGCTATTATCACCACAAAGTGTTAACCCTTCAGCACTGTTCTTATTTTATGACTGTTAATACTGGTTTGTATAGAATTTCAATAGAATTAGTCTGCCTCGCTTTTCCATAAGCCAAGTTATCTTAAGTAAAGGGAGTATTTCTTTACTGCTGTTCAACAGCTTGGGAAGTTTAACTGTGTTGCTTTTTTAGCTAGAAGGCATAAATTCTCATAATCAAGTTAATTAATGTTGCTGTTCCGTTTATGTAGAGGTGATGCATGAAGTTAAATATTTAATAAGAAATCCTGAGAACCGTTTGGTGTAAATACTGGACTCTGAGTATTTTTTCCAGTATTCAGGCATTTAATGTGCACACGACATTTGAAGCTGCAGAGTGTTTCTATGGTTGGAGTCAGTGTCATGTCGTGCGGATGAGCTTCTGTGTTTGGAGGCATCATGATACAATATTGGACATCCCTCCCTTCTGTTGCCTCTTTGCTCTTATTCCAGTGGGTTTTAAAATCTGAATAGCTCTTGCTGTGTTGAGAGACGAAGCTGGGATATCTTAAGATTTAGACTCTGGCTAATCTTTAAGCTTGAATACTGTTAAAGATGATTTCAGAAATAAAGCAGAAATGGCAACAACTTAAGCAAATTCTGTGGCTGTAGCACTGTGGCAAGCACAACTGGCTGAAGAAGTCTTAATGGGTTGAGGTGAAGTCTTATTTATGATTTTGAGTGTATTTGAAGTGAAACTTAGTTGAGTGAGATGCTTTTTAGGCAACAATGTATTTAGGAACATCACTGTGTTGTGTACCTTGTCTTCAAATCTTTCCACAAACCCCACTTCAGCATAGTGGAAAACTGGTCCAAGGGCTCCCGTGTGGGAATTAGGGTGGTATAATTTGGAGAACAGATGCAGTGCATGGTAGAGAGAAAGTAAAACAAGGATTTCCATTTACCGAAGACAAGGACAAAGTAATTGAATAAAACTGAAAGCCAAGTCTTATATAGCCTGCAGGCTGAGTGAGGTACTTCATGTAGGCTGTCCTAATTGCTTGTGAAAGTAGCTTGTGCTCAGCATTGACATTATATAGAATTTAAGGCTGCAGCTGGGAAGCAAACTGCTACGTTGTGCCATTTAAAACTCCTTTCAGAGCAGGGTGTTTTATTAGTATATGATGCATCTGTAATATCCCTCAAAAAAATGTGTTGCTGGATTGAACGATGCCCTGTCGGCGTGATTAAGAGTGAAACATCCACCAGACGTTGATTAAATACAGGGAAGAGGTAAATGCAAGAGGTCTTGCGTGTAGAAGTTGGTGGCTTTTCTTTCATCAGAAGTTGGTCAATACCTGGGGAAGATTGCAGAGCTCTTACTTGGCAGAAATCCCCATCCACCTCCTTGGCCCTCTGCTGTTGTCTCTGCAATGCAAGTTGAAGTAATCACACTGAGATGGAAAGAATGTATTCTCTCTGTTATCTCTTTTAACACATTGTGAAATTAGTGGAGCATACTGAATTTTTTAAAGTC
This sequence comes from Nycticryphes semicollaris, assembly GCA_013400055.1. Taxonomy (NCBI): domain Eukaryota; kingdom Metazoa; phylum Chordata; class Aves; order Charadriiformes; family Rostratulidae; genus Nycticryphes; species Nycticryphes semicollaris. The sequence continues at coordinate 177,533 of VXBJ01004005.1, read as the reverse complement.
ACTGCTATGTTATGATTGTAGACAGTGTAGTTGGGGAAATGAGATTAGAAATTCAGTGAAATGGAGTGGAAAAAGCAATTGATAAATTATGGTGAAAATGTGGGATGGTGTGTAAAAATCCATACTGAGGGTAGAAAAAGAAAACTCTCAATGATATAGCTGAAGAATGAGTAATAGTTGGGAATCTTAAATGCTGAAAAAGGCTTGATACACCTACAGGAAGAGTTAGGGGTGTGCTGGCTTCCAGTAGTGGCAGAGGAAATATCATACATATACATGATATGACATACCCACAGCTACCGTACCCAACTGTCTCCTTTTGTGTCTTTCTCCAGGCTCCCTTTGAAAGAGGAAATGAATTAGGCATTAAATCTGTTAATTGCACAGCACTTGCAGTACATCAGAGATCCTATTTGAGTGCTAGAATAATGGGTATTTATTGGCCAAATGTTAAAAATTCAGAGAGAAGATTGGATGAGGAATACAAACACTGGAGAGGCTGAAGCACAGGAATGTCTTGGGGCAGGTTCCCTTTTAGTTTTGAACGCCTCCTGGTTTAGTGACTTCCTCTAAGCTTTTGGGTTTTCTTTCAGATCTCTGGCAATAAAAAGGCTGTTTACTAGATAGTTTATAGCTCAAAGTTCAGTGTTCTGGACCCTTAGTTTTAACTGTCCCTGTAGGCCTGTCCCCGAGGGTCTGTCAGCTGCAAGCGTTGCAGGCTTTATTATGATGTGTGGCACAAGTTTCTATCTGAGTAAGAGTTTTCAGTAATAAACTGAATTGCAGGATCTCTTGACCCCTGCTGCATCTGCCGGCGCAGCAATGAAGCCTGTGATGATGGCCCTGGAAGAAGGGCAAGATTTGCTTGTTCAGCAGTTTGATACAGAAATTTATACCCCCTTTTCTTAGATTTGTGTGTGTTTTACTACTTCTTCCATCTAGCACATCTGTCTTGCTGTTTTCAAGAGTAGTCCAACTTGGTCAGTTAATTTTTGTAGATGAGGCTGGTATCTTGTCTTGACAGTGGTCAGTAGTGGGTCCTACAAGGAGGACAGGAACAAGGGAAGTGTGTAGTTTTACTTACCCAGAGTGTCTCCCAAGTGTTAGTGGTTTGCACCTCAGATACTTCCAGAGCTCTCCTGCTTAAATAGGTGCTGTGTGTAGAAACATCTCCTTTTGGTTTTGAATCGGAATGGCTTTCTGCCTGTTCTGTTGGATGTTTCCCTCAAGGTCCTTTACAAAAAGACCCTGAGGAGTTACTCTTTGCTCATCCTGTTCAATGCCACTTCTGTTGCTTCAGAGCCATATCATGCAGGAGACTTTAGTCTTGCCTTCCCCAGAATGAAATGTGCTAATTTTATTAGGTGCTTGCCATAAATGTGATATTCAACACCCCACCTCAGCTTTGGCTGTGCCCTCATTACCAAAAAGCGTGGCAGGTTAGGATGGGATTTATGGAATGAATTGGAGCTTGATGCCTGTGCTTACCTCTATTTCACAGGAGTCTGCATCACCTAAATTTAGCATAGTCCTGTGGACTGGCTGCTAGTTAGTGTTTTGTCTGGTAGTAGCTGTTTCCTGGTTTAGATTCACTCAGAGAATCTAGCTCATGTGGCCCAAGAAGGTTCTGAGATAAGAATCACAGTGCACAGTGACTGGGAGATGAGTGTGAGAAGCACATTTCTGATCTGAGCCAAATTGCTGGTGTAGGCACATTCCACAGTCTTCCTGCGCCTTGTCTAGACCATCAGATTCACAGAATTGTAGGGGTTGGCAGGGAATGCTGAAGATCATCCAGTCAGATGATCTCCCCCTGTCAGAGCAGGGTCACCCATAGCAGGTTGGACAGGAATGTGTCCAGGTGGGTTTGGAATATCTCCAGAGAAGGAGACTCCACCACCTCTCAGGGCAGCCTGTTCCAGTGTTCTGCCAAACTCACAGGAAAGAAGTTTCTTTCCATGTTGAGATGGAATTTCCCCTGTCCCAGCTCGGACCTGTTGCCTCTTGTCCTGTCACTGGGCTCCACTGAGAAGAGCCTGGCTCCATCCTCTTGCCACCCACCCTTTAGATATTGCTCAGCATTGATGAGATCCCCTCTCAGTCTGCTCTTCTTCTCCAGCTGAACAGCCCCAGGTCCCTCAGCCTTTCCTCAGCAGAGAGATGCTCCATTGCCTTAAAGATTCCCTTTGAGATTTGGGGACCAAGCTGTGTCTACCATTCAGGATTGAGGCAGTGTTGTGTTATTATCCTCTGGTTTTGCTCTGGAGTCCTGTACCAACTGCCTCTCTGGTAGCTGCTGGGCACCCAGGTGGTACCTCGATGGAATGGCTACTCTCAAGGCTTAGCTTCTGAGTCACAGCAGTAGGAGCCTGTTTCTGTGAATGTTGCATTAGATGGTCTCTCCCTTGTGCATCACCCGTGTCCACTGAATGTCAGCTGCTCTTTTATTACCCAGCCTCTTGGCTTATAAAGCCACATTCCTTAAAATGCCAGCTGTTCATCCCTTAATGTTAGCATCTGATTCATTAGCTTTCCCCCTCCTCTTCCACTTCACCTGGGGAGAGCTGCCTTCCATTATGGCTTTTGCTCATTTCTCACAATTCCAGCAGGAAAATAGCTTTCCTTTTTAAACTTGCATTGCAGATCCCCCCTGGATTGAAATAGCAAACATGAACCTCTGTACATGTTTGATTTTTATTACTTGGAGTAAGCTTGATTCCTATTGCTAATGCTGAATAGCAGAGCAATAGGAAGGCCTAAAAAAACCCTCATTATTGATTATTTATTTATTTGTGTGTGTGTGTGTGTCTAGCATTGTAAAAGCAGAGTAGTCCAAGGTCTTGGATCTGGGATCAACTGCCTGGATTGCAATAAATTGGCTACAACAGTCATAGCTAAGTTTGGCAAGATCCAGATCTTTGTGTGATCTGTTGCAGTCAGGCATTTTATCTTGTCACAGGCGATCTGGATCATCACCTGTGCTGTCACAGGATCTTCTATCTGTCACATGCTCTAGGACAAGAGCAAATGGTCTCAAGTTGCTCTAGGGGAGGTTCAGATTGGATATTAGGAAACTTTTTTCCACAGGAAGGGTTATGAAGCCTTGGAATGGGCTGCCCAGGGAGGTCATTGAGGCACCATCCCTGGAGGGATTTAAAAGCTGGGTTGACACAGTGCTGAGAGACATGGGTTAGTGATGGTTTTTATCAGAGTTAGGTTGATGGACTAGATGATCTTAAAGGTCCCTTCCAATCTAGACAATTCTATGATTCTTGATGTGTATTTTACTAATTAAGTGGAAAAAATTTCAAAGCATAGTTGAATTTAGTTGGACATGGATACCAGACTTGGACAGGACAGAGCATCCACTTGGGTGATGGTCAAGATTAATAGAACAGCAATGAAGAAGTCAGTAAGAAAACTGTGCTCCTGAGTGCAGCAGTCTGACAAAGTACACCAGAGATACTCTCTTGTATCTAACGCCATCACCTGTGGGCAGACATTGACCAGTTTGCTTCAGATAAATCTGAAGCAGTGTATTTTTTTGATTTACACCACTGCCAATTTATCCCAGTGCTGGGGAAGAAATTTGCACAAGCAACTGGGGTAACACCTCTCCCAGTGCAGAGAACGGGCACGATTCTTGTCCAACTCTCTGCTTCTCTGTATGCTGCTAATCAACTCGGCCTCAAACTGCTATGTGTAGTTTTCATTGCAGTTACAGTATCTAAACTGCCTGAAGTGAATGCATAAAAAAAAGAAGAGTGGGCTGGTAGAGCTGAAACACTTCTGTATTTCTGAGAAGCTGGTACAGGGAATGGAGAGGGAGGAAAAAAAAGTCCTACAGGCACAAAAAGTCCACAAACTGTAAGTGGTGACGGGGAATGTGCTCTGTGCTGTACCTCTCCACCAGTGGTTTTAGTGCAGAACTTGAGCAGCTCACCTGGATTTTTAGCTGCTGTGTTAAATACCATAAACAGGAGAGGTTGTGGCTTGTTTTTTTTTTTAAGGCTGGGGTTTAGTGGGTTAGAAAGTAGAGGGTGTCTGTTGGGGGAACTTAACCACAAATTTCCAGGCTGCTTGCAGCTTGATGGTGTTGAACTTGCAGAAGACCTCAGTTACCCGACTGACACGTAAGTCTGGAAATGAAAACTTCCTTAAGCTTTTTGACAGTCCATTTCTATTGCTTGATGCGGGTGCCCAGAGGGATGGGGACAGTTGGGCTTTCCACAAGCGCTGTTGTGGAGCCGTTCAGCAGCTGGATCAGAGGCATCCAGTTCAATTTAGTATGCACAGAAGTGAGCAGAGAGCTCTCTCTTGTCAAGCTTGTTCTATACCCCATCAATTTCTAATGCATGTAGCTACCCTTTCCTGCGCACACCAGTAACTCGGACATGTACCAGCAGAAACTTTGTTAGAAATGCTGGTTTGGCTGGTGTAGAACACGAACCCGGAGCCCCATTGTGTACAACATGCTCTTGTACAATAAAATCCCTTGTTACTACATTTGGAAACGATAAATCATGTTACATAAAGTAGCTTGACAGGTCCTATTTCAATGGGAATTTTAATGCTTTCATATTAACATTCTGCCCGTGTCCTTGACTGTCTGGATTGCATTAGAAGTGCTTGGCAGCAAATGGAGAAAAAACCATTGGGGGCTGGTTTCAGAGCAGGCATTCCAGGCACAGATTATTTCAGCTGATTTTTTTTGCTGGTTTTTTTTGGTCTTCTTGTTCCCATCTTCTGTTTGGCTGCAAGTGGTTGAGTACCATGGCTGGGTTTGGGGGTTGTATTTCTTTTAGTGTTAGATTTGAATCTACTTTACAGCTGTACAGGCCCAGCTCTATGGTAAAGTGAGGTGGCTGAGCCCCAGGTGGCTGCGCTCTGCTGCTGAACAGGAACCCCTGTGTGCTGGCCAGCGTGGCTCAGCTCTTAGGATATCTGAAGTAGGTCTTGGGGACACTTCTGATTCTAGAGTTGGTGTTCTCAGAACTTGCTAAATCCTTGTTTTGCACCCTGTGTGTGTTTAGTGTGTTAATGGAAATATGACCTACTCTAGACATACTGTTTTCTCCATTTTTAGTTGCACTATTTTACTTTTCTCTAAGCTTCTTTGAGCATCTCTGATGCTTGATAATGAATGGGCAAGAAAGTGCATCGCATATCTATTAAATATATTTCAGGAGAAATAATTTTGTCTTCAGAACTACCAGTGAAGGGTATTTCTACTCCTGACACGCTTGCAATTTATAGAATGGAGATGCATTTTCATTATGAATTGGCCTATCCATAATGTTGATATCCACAGCTTTGTATTGCCATCAAGGATCCGAGCTGGAAAGGAACACGTGAGTTTTCAGATTACTATAAAACTTTATTTACAGCAAGTAACTATATATTTGAAAGGACTCATGCATAGCCTTTCTAACAAAAGCAACGGTTTCTGTGGAAATAGATGTGAATTAAAATGGCAGACTGATCCATATTTATGATGAAGATGCTGATAAAAATTCTGCCTTGAGATAATCTGCACTTTCTTTTTTAATATTGTTTCTGTCAGTTTAAGATGCTTGAATGCTGACGTGATGGACGTGGGTTGAAAGCCTGGATGGATTTTCCTGTCATGGACTTTGCCGTTCAGTAAAGAGAGAGCTTTGCTGTTGAGCTGGGTGCTAATTTCCATAGATGTTATCAGTTTGACAAAGATGCTGCTTTCAAAGACAAAACCATTCTGAAGTGATACAGTTTTTAAGTTTAATATTTACAGGCTGACACAGAGTAAATAATTCAGCATGCTTGGAGTGAAGCCTGATGAAGATGATAGGAATTTCACACTGCACCAGCTGGGTGTTTTGGGGCCAGAGGAACGAGCTTCCAGGCAGCAATCCTGGCATCATGCTGGTTTGGGACTTGGCATAGGGTATGTTCTCAGAAGACATTATGGAAACTTTTGTTTCTTAGGTTGTAATGCAAGGGCCTATAGAAATAAACAGCAGCCAGCTTATGCAAAGCTCTATCAGCCGTGTGAGCTTTGGGTTTTACAGCTCGTCAGAACTCCCTGTCCTTCCAGTGGTTAGAGCTCATCCTGATGCGTGCGGGGAACTGCTGCCTTAGGGATCCCAAGCTGCTGGGATGAGGGTGCTCAGCATTGGAGAGGAGGGAGGGCAGCATGACTGGGCTCCAGTCATGGCTGGTGGTAGATGTCAGCACAGCCAGTCTCTGTTGCTTTGGGAAGTGTCACAACTTGAGAGTCCCAAATACTTTCTCAGGCCCAAAGCAGTGTTTGTGCTGTGCTGTGAGGATGCAGTTCTTAAACCACCGTATGGCTGGCTTCATGCCTACTGAAATCATAGAATCAGTGTATAGAATGGTTTGGGTTGAAAGGAACCTTAAAGCCCATCCAGTCCCACCTCCTGCCCTGGGCAGAGACACCTCCCACCACACCAGGTTCTCAAAGCCCCATCCAGCCTGACCTTGAACCCCTCCAGGGATGAGGCAGGCACGGCTTGTCTGGGCAAAGAACCCCAACAAAGCCCAATACTCACACCTGAAATCTAGTTCCAGCAGAAGCTTTAGCAGGCTGGTGAAATATGAAATGCTCTTCTCTGTCCACAACTTTCAGCCTTTGCTGCTTGTTTGGTGCAAAATTGCTAGTAATAACCCTTAAATTAGTAGATTTGACAGCGGCTGGGACTTAGTGTAAACTGTCCTGTAGAGCAGGGCTCAGCCTTGCGGTCTCTACACGCTTTTCAACGTTTTTATTGTAGGCTCTTAATGTAAATGAAGGAAAGTTGCTGCCCTCACAGTGCTCGCTCCATTCACATGTGCAGCAGAGTTGAAGCCTCATGCTATCTCTAAAATTGAGAACTGAGTCCTGTGTGCCAGTGAAGGCTTCCATTCCCCCCAGTCCCTCCTTTTGTCTCTTACTCCCCTTTACCTTTGTATTGATGAAACATCTCTTTCCTTTTTGTTAGTCATACGTCTGTCTCCAAAGTTAACACTTACCTCATATCTTCTAATATTACTTAAATCCAGACCTTTCTTAATCTAATGTTGATCAAATAACATTTTAAGTTGGTAGAAGGAAGACCTGAAACAAGGTGTATGTGCTTGTTTGTGATACGGCAGTTGGCATTTAGCAGCATTTTACTTTTGTTGAGCTGTAAACCATTGTGCATAAGTACACTATAATGCCATGCATGGATTCTGTCTAAAAATTCTGTGGTTTGACTTAATTCATTTGAATTCTACCATTTTGTAGGCAAATATTTTGAATTTTCTCTGCCTACATCAGATTAAATATATAGTCACCCCTAACGAAGCTCCATTTGGTGATACTTGAGTACTCTCTCAAAGCTGAACTCGAGGAGTATAGATGGAACAGAGCATGGAGGTTTGCACAGTGACTACTGATCTGTGGATAAACAGCCTTTTAGCCTCCAGCAGGATCATGCTCTCAGTGTGCAGAAGTATTACACACACAACTGGGCTTTTGAATCTCTCTTGTTGGAGGAAAGGGATGATGGAATTATTATGAAGCTGGAATACTATAGTTCTTGCATTGCAACAGAATCTTTCCATCTCAAATCCTGGACTACTTGTTTTTTTCTTTAGCCTTGATCTAATACTAACTCTGGATTATTGTGTGATACCACTTGTATCCTCTCCAGTTCTGTGGTCATATCCAAAACCTCTTGTCTTCTATTTCCTTTTTTCTTTTTTCTTGCTTTTCAATAGTTCTTCACCTTTTTTATAGATCCCAATGCAAGCAGTAGAGGTCTTGATGGGAACCCTAAATTTTCACTGTAGATGTGATGTTTAATATCTATATGGTGCTCTTTGCTTAATCTTTTGTAAGAAACTTGATGTTCTTTAACGCCCATAATGTGTCCTGGAGCTTTAGATATACTTTGTCCCAGAAAGTCAACTGAATCAGTATGGAATAATCAGTGTTACTTGACTTATCCAAGTAGTGGCACCCTCTTGAATGTAAATATTGGTGGAAGAGTGACTTAATTTTCCTTGTGTCAGAGGAAAGGATGTGGGTTAAGCTCTATCTTGGAAAGCTGTTAAAGTAGAGATGGAAATTTTGGTGTGTTCCTTCAGCAGGAGGGACAGGAGTTAAAGGCAAACGGGCAGAGAAGAAACAGCAGAGACAACTTGTATATGCCAGGGTTAAAAATGTGCTGCTCAAACCTATATGAAAAGACTTGATGGCTTTGGAGGCTGTACACTCAAAAATTATTCTTGCTGAACTGGCATTCTAAAAGAGTGGTTTCTCTACAGTAACAGCAGCAAACCTATAGGCTCCCAGGCCAAGAACTTCCTTGCAAAGGTGTGCAAGAGGATGCATTTTCCTTAGTGCCGATTAAAAGTTTTCCCTGGACATCAGGCCATAAGGGGAGGGAAACCTGGGCGTTTGCAAGATGAGCAGTAGTCAGTGAAAAGGCAGTGGCGTAGTTCTGAGTCTGCTTCCACAAATAACTATGCCTTTCACAAACGGTGTGTATTTTTCTTTAATGTCTGTAGGTTTCAGATTGAATGGAAGCGTTGCGTTATGTGCAACCATTTGTGGATTATCGACTCATCCTGCATCAATGTTAACCTCCGACTGTCAGGAGAAGAGGCTTTTGCCATTCATTGGGTGCTGCCATAAGTGGCCAGGAAAAAAAAAAAATTATAAAAAATTGCTTCTCAGCTCAGAATCTCTTCTGTCTGCCCGAGGTGCTGTCATCTGTGGCATACTGAATATGTAACTGGAATTGACATTATCAGTCACTTCGTGAAACCTGCGGGAAGAGCTTGGAAAATGAAGCTTGATAGCTCTTTGTGAGGGGGGACACGACATAAAAAGGGATTTGAAAACAAAAGGTTCTTGGTTTAGAAACTGTTTAATTTGGTAGATCTGGTATCTTGAGAGCTGAGTATGTCTGGAGCAAAGGAGATGCAGGGATATATGGGACTGTGCAGTGGAGTAACTGGAGGGAGATGGGGCACAGGTCTTGTGGCCGCCAACAGGTTGGTCTTGGTGGCCGTAGCCCAAGTTCTGGGCTCTGCAGGGTGAAGGTGGGTGCTCCTGGGTGGTCTCCTCTGGCCACCCAGCCCTCTCTGCTGCTTGCCTGCTCCACATTTTCTTTCTAGCTTGCCTTGCATATCCTTCATTTTAGGGAATCGATTTTGGTCTCATATTTAAAAGATGAACACTTCTTTTTAAAAAAAAAAAAAAAAAGTACTTCTATTGGTGAAGTTGATTGTTAAATTTTGGACTGAGGTTCCCACCTACAAGTGTGGCAGGCATCTTTTTGTGTGTTTGTGTGTGTGTGCTTTGGTTTTTAGCTTGTTTTTTTTTTATAAAATAATAACAGATTAAGTTTTGCCTATGCAGTGCAAGGCTGCACGTGATCCAGGGCATTTATTATCTTAAACTACTCAAAACTTCAGATAATTCTGATCTTGTTATATTTATTTCTGTGGGCCTTGATGTATGAATGTAGTTGCATAATTTCTCTCAAAAATTAAAAGAAGTAGAAAAATGTTAAGGAATGCTGGAGATCTTGAAGTATTTTCTTTGAGACACTCCTCATTATATGCTTGGGACATACCTCTGTTCTGAAATTTCTTTTCTTTTCTGGTATCAACTTGTGATCATTTGTACAGACAGGTTTCACGTTCATTCCAGATTATTAATTAGAAACATCCTTATATGATGCTTTTAAGAAATCAGGTTTGCTGAGTAGGAGGGTAACCCCGGGACCTCTGTAGCACATGCAGTCTGTCCTCTGTCTAGTGTTGGAGGGTCTTGGTGGACGTTTCTCCTTCTCAAGCTTCCCAGTAGTTAAATTCCAGCCGTGAATGTCAGTGCTGGCCCAAGGTATATACCTCCATTTGTGTTTTTTAACCTAATACTGGACATAGCTTTTAAGTATGCATTACTTCTACTCAAGACATCTTTACTAAACCCCAGCAATCAATTCTACTTGTGTAGAGGTTGAGGGACTGGCTACGTTATATTGCCACGGTGGCTTCCGTGGCTTAGATTTAATTTCCCTTTACTTTCTTTCTAAAGGGTTCCTGTGCGTCTCTTCCCCCGCCTCAACACTCAGCTTGGGCTGTGCAGGGAAAAATTTGTAACGTGGGACTTGCTTGCTCTTCCCTGCTATGCCTTTGAACCTCTCATTTGAGGTCTGTCTTTATTGAGTCATTTTGGGGTAGGAAGGTGACCCGAGAGCTCTGATGTCAAGCACAGAATAAGACTGTAGCTGTATTATTTGATACCGTTCCCCTTAAATGCCAAATTGTAAATTTCCTTAGAGGCAGAATGAGTTTTTGGGCACCTCTCCAGGAGTCAAAGAATCCCAATTCTAGAGGTCACTGGACTGCAAAAAAAGCCAAGAAAATGAGAAGTTAATGCAGAAATAACGGAAATCTTTAAAAAAGAACGAAGTTGAAAGCCCCTCTGTCTTGCACCTGAGCAGCTGACCCTTTTGGAGCTAATGGCCTACAAGATGCCCGTGGTTCTTCCTCAGGGATCTTTTAATTGAGGAAGGCAGGGTCTTTACAAACTTTAAGAGTTTTCTGTTGTTTTGCGTTGTGGGAGCTGGTTTGAAGCAGGGTTGGCTCTCTCGGAGCTGTGGGTGAGATTCAGCTCAGGCTCGCCTGGAGACAGCGGGGTCCTGCTCTTCTCCCCCCTCCTGCTGTCACACGCAGCTTGTCACCCCAAAAAGGCTGCTCCTGTGGCACTTGACTGGGGGAACAGTGACTCAAATGAAAGGAGATTCTATGAGGAATATGTGCGTAGAGAAAAAAGTAGTAATTAACAGCAAATCTTCATGTCCTGATACTCCCCCGTCTGCTTTCATGAAGACTTAGTCACGGAGAATGTAAACCTGGCTCTTTGGTGACATTTCCTCTGAATTTTTATCCTCAATCGATTTTGTAGCGCTGTGAAAACATTCCCCGCCCCCCTAAATTGTGGATATTCTCAGCTGGAGTTCGGGAAGTCTTTTTGAAAGAGCAGGACTATATCAACCACACAGGGAACTTGTATCCCTGGCAAGTTTTCCTGGGGTTATGTCCAGTAGATGGGTTAATTTATTTTATGCATTTTATAAACTTGCTGTCCTTTGCCTTTGGTTCTGTTACTCACTTCTGGAGCAGTGCCTGTGTAAAGGGGAGGGTGCTTTCAGTACTAAGCTGCAGTCAAGTGTATATTACATTAAAGCTTATTTCTTGATGTAAAACTGAATTTAACCAGCTGGGCTTTTCAGATCACTGTCAGCTTAAGTACATTCAATTTCCCTGTTTTTCTCTGTCAGATTGTACAGTTCTGTACATTAATTCTGTTTTGAATACTGCTGCTTTATCATATATCTACCGCTAATTTAAGTCATCTGTCTAATGATTCCTTTACAAGTAGAGGCTGATATGATAAAAATGTGAAATACCTCTATATCCCATAGCTCTCTCTTTTGCTTTACTTTTTTTGGTGAAGGCTTCGCAGAGGTGATGCCACCTTTCCCATTCCGCCTCAGATGTGCTTGACTGTTCCTAAACAGCTTATTTCCTTTGACATTCGTTTTCTTTTGAAGAAGGGCAGCCACTTTGTATGTGTCAGGCTTGTGCCGGAACTTTAAATACTTTAATGCATTCTCATTATCTGCAAGGGTGGCTGGCTAATTAGTTAGCTTAGTAAATAATGGCTTGATTGTGTCTCTGGAAAGAATGATGTTGTGTGCAACGTTTCTGGTGTCTTCAGAATCCAGCAGGGTTCCTGGGTGAGTCACCTGCTGTAGGTAGATGGAGGTGATGGGAATAAGGTTGCTGGTGCTACCAGCGGGGTCACCCTCATGGTCAAGAAGGACGATCATCTTCCAAGCAACATGTCTTCTCTGGAGGCGAGTGAAGCCACTGCCACACGTGTGTGGGAGGGAGAGGAGATGCTTCTGCTTTTTGGTGCTGGGAAAGCTTGAGATGTTTGCTCGCTAGTCCCTTGACAGTTAGTCAGCTTTTGATGCTATTTCCAGGTTTTTTTTAAAGCTTTTTGCTTCCTGTCGAAGGCAACTTCATATCTAAGAGGGTTTTGTTGTTGCTATATTGCAGGTTAAGGCTGCTGAATCCCTTCCTACAGGAAATACTTAAGACCTGTCACAAACTAAAGCTATTTATATTTCTAATAATGAATAAAGGATACATTAATTCTAGCTTTGAATGTCTTATGACTGTACTGGTGGATTGTTTGATTATCTGTTTCTCTGAGCTGTCTTGCCAGGAGTTAGGTGGCTTTATTCCCAGATTTATAATGCATTCTCTTCCTCTTGGAAAGGGCATATGCTGTCTTGGCTCACTCTTTTTTAATTTGAGTTTTGCAGGGGTCTGTGTTGTTCCAATTTTAGTTGTTCTATTTCTAAAGCCTTTCACATGGATGTAAAATATGATAAAAACTAAAATATTTCAAGGCTCTTACAATTACTGCGGGTATAAACTTCAGCCTGCTTTTCATTTTTCTGGATGTACCTATTAGTTCGTATAATTTGCGAAGGGAAAACTTGAGATATTCTTTAGATAAGATTCCTAATTAACATCAAAATGAAAAATCCTGCCTGTAAAGGCAGCTCGGCAGTAGGGGATTACTCACCAGCCCCGGCAGCTGTCTCAGAGCTCCTGCAGAAGCATTTTGTCCCTTCGATTTGGTATTCGGAGACATTCCCCAATCTATTCTGCTACCTCCCATCTACCCAGCTGTACTGAAAGGGAGATGAGATGACCCGTAGCCAAGCTTAACTAGTCCTCAGTCAACAAAATCGCTTGTGAGGAAACAGCTGGAAGTATTGACAAAATATTTTGCTGCCCTCCTCGAGCTCCTGGGCTGTTGTTCCCGAGCAGCCTGCGTTGGGCATCACCTGGTGGGACAGCAATGGAGGGCAACCCCGCATCCCTGTCACCTACATGCTGTGTGGAAAAAAAATAACACTGGAGGCTTTAAAATAGAACTTTTACCAGCGATCCTGGTGTGTCTCTAGGGTCTGTAGCCCCACACTGTTAGACTTTGAGGCTGTTTGTCGCAGCATGGTGCCCACATGCTGTTTTTCCATTGATCTTCCCATTTTCTTCTGCTCTCTGCTGGGTTGGTGGGAGCTGGGCCTTGGGGCTGTGGTCTAGGATGGTCCAAGAGGAGAACTCTGCTCCGGAGGCACAAACAGCCGTGATGGAGCAGCCCAGCCCCAGGGTGCTGAGTACTGAGCCCCAGCATTGGCACGTACCCTGCCTGCTCACACAAGGCACAGAGGAACACAAGTCTGCAAACTCCTGAAGGACTAGGGTGTCAAACCCACTGTAAAACAACCCCTTTACATCTGGAGTTGTGTAAAATACAGCCCGGACACTCTCTTGCCTCCTGCCTGCTGATGAGGCATAAACTGCCTACCCCTGGATGTCTCTGGGGAGGAGGAAATGTGCTGCTTTTCATGGGAGACCTGGTAAACTGAACCAGGTACAAGTTAGAGCTCTTCACCCTGGCTCTCAGAGCTCAACTAGGAAACGTCAAGGGAACAAGAAACATAAACCTCTTACATTTTGCAAAGGATTTCAAGTGTGTGTGTGTTTTATTAATGCTGGGTCCTAGTCTGGCTAGTAGAGTCTGAACTTTGTCCCAGCATCATGTTTTAATGGAAACCAGGAAAACTCAGTTCAGTGAAAACTCAATTTTAGCGTGTGATGCATTACTGCCAATTTCAGTTTTCTTCTGAGCTCTTGAGAAAAAATGTGTGTTGTTACAGGATGATTTCCTTGGCACTTGCTCACCATTGCTTATCTGTATGTATAGATATTTATGCATCAGTGGTGGAAATATGTTGGAGGTATAGAACCTGTATATCATAAAACCCGTGCCATTAACTTCTCTAAATAGCAGAATAAGCCTTAAGAGCACACTAGTAGCTCCATCACCTGACAGTGGTACAAAAGTGGTACAAAATGCTTGAGAATCTGTTGTTTTCCAGATCAGACGGACATCTCTCTTCATCCCATCCCTTCCTGCCCCATGTCACAAGTGGGGGGGGAAAAAAAGTAAAAAAAAAAATAAAAAATCTTTTGCTGTTGCAACACCACTTTATTTCCCCTCAAGAAATAATACCTTGATAGCACTAGACAGTAATTTTAAAGGTTTGATTTCACCATTGCTTGTGAGAGGACTGGCTTCACTCTTGCCTTTGAAGGTATTTGAGTGAAATTTCTGTTAACCTCTGCAGCTGGAGCACGAAGGGGGTGTGGGTGGATGGACGGACAAATTAGTGAATAACTGGATTCTGCTTGGGCTGGGGTTGAAATTTACCCCTTTATGGTCGAGATTCAGTTATCCTTAAGATGTGAACTGCTTACAAACCAGGCCCATTGCCTGCTAATCAGCCCCTGCGCTTTCCACTGCTCCCAGCAAGGCCTCGAGTGGGATTTCTGGAGCAAGTCGCAGGGATTAGGAGTGGGTTTTGGCCTGGAGCAGTCTTGAAGTTCAGCTGCTGTTAAAAATTAAAAGATGTTATGAAATTTGGAAGAAGACTAACGTGTGTTCTCTTGGTGTTCCTTTTTTATTAGGGAACAGACTCTACAAGAGTAAGTTGTAACTTAGAGCTGTCATGGGGAAGCAGGAATTTTGGAGGTGTTTTTATATTAACGAGGATACTGGAAACATGTTACTAATTTGAAATATCTGTTTCAAAGGCATTGAAATGCTTTTGATAACAGACTGGTAAAACAGGCCTTTCCTGATATATAACTGCAGCACATCAGAAAAGAAATAACCAAACCAGTTGTCAAAATAGAAACCAAGCTGCGTAATAACCTTGGAAGAAATTGTTTTAATAATCACAAAGCAATCCTTTTTATTATTTTTTCTACATAGAATGCTGTGGGTTCTCTTTTT